>CAUYNB010010815.1:0-24679 GCA_963574225.1 Lagothrix lagotricha
CTGGATCAAATGGAATTTCTATTTCTAGATCCTTGAGAAATTGCCACACTGTCTTCCACAATAGTTGAACTAATGTATACTCCCACCCACAGGGTAAAAGCATTCCTATTTCTCCACATCCTCTCCAGCATCTATTGTCTCTAGATTTTTTAATGATTGTCATTTTAACTGGCATGAGATCATATCTCAATGTGGTTTTGATTTGCATTTCTCTAATGACCAGTGATGATGAGCATTTTTTCATATGTTTGTTGGCCTCATTAATGTCTTCTTTTGAAAAGTGTCTTCATATCCTTCACTCACTTTTGAATGAGTTTCTTTGTTTTTTTCTTGTAAATCTGCTTTAGTTCTTTGTAGATTCTGAATATTATCCCTTTGTCAGATGGGTAGATCGCAAAAATGTTTTCCCATTCTATTGGTTGCCAGTTCACTCTAATGATGGTTTCTTTTGCTGTACTTAAGCTCTGGAGTTTAATTAGATCCCATTTACCTGCTTTGAGTTTTGTTGCCAATGCTTTTGGTGTTTTAGTCATGAAGTCTTTGCCTATGCCTACGTCCTGAATGGTATTGCCTAGGTTTTCTTCTAGGGTTTTACGGTGTTAGGTCTTATGTTTAGATCTTTAATCCATCTGGAGTTAATGTTAGTGTAAGGTGTAAGGAAGGGGTCCAGTTTCTGTTTTCTGTGCATGGCTAGCCAGGTTTCCTAACACCATTTATTAAACAGGGAATCCTTTCTCCATTGCTTGTTTTTGTCAGATTTGTCAAAGATCAGATGGTTGTAGATGTATAGTATTGCTTCTGAGGCCTCTGTTCTGTTCTGTTCCATTACTCTGTATCTCTGTTTTGGCACCAGTACCATGCTGTTTTCATTACGGTAGCCTTGTAGTATAGTTTGAAATCACGTATAGTGATGCCTCTGGCTTTATTCTTTTTGCTTAGGATTGTCTTGGCTATGGGGGCTTTTTTTGGGTTCCATATGAAATTTAAAGTGGTTTTTTCCAGTTCTGTGAAGAAGGTCAATGGTAGCTTGATGGGGATAGCACTGAATCGATAAATTACTTTGGGCAGTATGGCCATTTTCACAATATTGATTCTTCCTAACCATGAGCATGGAACGTATGAGTATGGTTGTGTTAGTTTTCTATGGCTGTTTTCAACAAATTACTACATACTTAATGGCTTAAATGAACAAAGTTGTTCTCTTATAGGTCTGGAGGTAAGAAATCTAAAATAGATTGATGAGGCTTTGTTCCATTTGGGGCTTTAAGGGAAAATCTGTGCTTACCTTTTCTTGTAAATGCCACCCTCATTCTTGGCTCATGTACTGGTATTACCTCAACTTCTGCTTCCTATTGTCTCATCTCTTCCTCTGATTCTGATCATCTGCCTTCCTCTAATGTAAATCCTTGTGATTATATTGGACTAGTCTAAGATAATCCCTCAATATCAAAGTTCTTATCTTAATTACATCTGCAAAGTCATTTTTTTTTAATATATTTTTTAT
The DNA here is from genome assembly GCA_963574225.1 of Lagothrix lagotricha. NCBI lineage: Eukaryota > Metazoa > Chordata > Mammalia > Primates > Atelidae > Lagothrix > Lagothrix lagotricha. The sequence goes on from CAUYNB010010815.1 coordinate 1,505, forward strand.
TGCATTTTAGGTTTGGGGGTACATGTGAAGAACATGGAAGATTGTTGCATAGGTACACATATGGCAGTGTGATTTGCTGCCTTCCTCCCCATCATCTATATCTGGCAAAGTCATTTTTACCGTGTAAGGTAGGATATTCACCCATTCTTGGAATTATCATGTGGTCATCTTTGAAGGCCATTATTCTGTCTACCACAGTGGTAATAAAAACATGTTTATAAAAGATAACTTTTTAAATTTTTTTAGTATTTTTATATATTTTTAACTTTTAAGTTCTATGGTACACACACAAGTTTGTTATATAGGTAAATATGTCATGAGGGTTTGTTGTATAGATGATTTCATCATCCAGATATTAAGCTTAGTACCTATTAATTATTTTCCCTGATACTCTCCCTCCTCCCACTCCATACCCTTCAATAGGCCCCACTATTCACCCTATTCATAGTGGTGTATTATTCACCACTATGTGTCCATGGATAACACTAAATGTAAGAGGGAAACTTTTATTTCAAATTATCACCACTGATATGTCAAAAACAGTAGTCAAAATGTGAAAACCTTTTTTTTTTTTTTCCTTTTTCTGAGGCCACTGTAGTAACAAGTTTAGGCAAAGGCAATTTTATTTAAACCAATCTTAATGAATAAGATTGGGAGGAAAAAAGGCATACCCATATTAGCATATTCCAGGCCTTGCAAATCATAAAGGAATGGTTTATTACTTTTTTACACAATGACTAGAAGCAAAGGGCATTTGCACAGGCTGTCTTATTCCAGATGGAGAGAAATGAGTGTAATTTCAGTTTTATAAAAGATATACTTTTTTCTGTCTTAATGGAGGCCTATACACATGAACCACCCTGTTCATATGGGCAGGATTGTGCTCATCTGATGAACACTAAAGGAAGCACTTGCCTCTGGTGGTTATATGAAACAGAAAAGGCATTCACCCCTCTGAAAATGTTCCAGACAACATTTTAAAATGATCCAGCTATATCTTGTAATTGGTATTTTCAAAAATCTTGAAAATGTCTCTGCCACTATGGCAACTCATTGGGGCACTGTAATAACGACCTTCTATGGAACATGATTAATGAGTTTTACTTTTTCCTTTGTCTAGAAGTAAAATAGTCCACAGTTTTAAATGGTCCTCTTATATAAACATGTAATTATTTTTTATTGTCACTGTTCAGTTTTGAAATGATATCTGAAAGTATGTACTAAAATAATTCAATAATTTTGGGAACTAAATGAAATGAAGGCCATAAGAAGGGCATGTATTCATAGAGATAAAACAAAAAAGCAATAGTTCTTTTTCATAGTTTCTAAGCAGAGAGGTTGGAAAAGATAGAGTTTAAGACACTTGCATTACTGTTTTATAAAGAGATTTTTGTAGAAACCTAAGAAAACATAAGTGCAGTGAAAACATGAAATAGGTGTGAGGTCCACCTTGATGGAGTCAGGTAGGGTCAAGATTATCAGAAGGAGGTAAGTTCTGTCTTGGTTATATGCAGTGATAACCCATTCTGGATCTATTTTACCGTGGTGTATACTCTTCCTGACATATAGTATGTAGCTAATGAGTATTTCTACAATGAAATAAGAAAATAATATAAAATTAGGGAATGGGACTACTAGTGCTTAGATCATTCCAAGCTTTACTTTTCAATACATGATTCATAAATATATGAAAATTAAGCTGAGGCTTCAGAAGGAATGTGTTTAATGTGTCTAAAAATAGCTAAAATTATAAAACTTAGAATTAATTATTTGTTTCTGATTTCCACAACCCCATATGAAAGAAAGAAGTAATATTAAAGGCTAGAGAAATAAGGATGGATTTTAAAATAAATTTACTGTAACTTTATGTTTTTCATTCTTATATAATGTGACTATATGTTCTTTTAAGAATATAGTCAATCAGAATTGATGAATACAAGTACAATATACCTGTTCATCATACTGCCATTGGGCACACAGGTATTTGTATAGTTTGAATTTGTAGTGAGACAGTAATGCTATAAACATAGAATTTTGTGAAGTCACCTAGATAACTTCCAAGAGTATCTGGTCTTTAAAATTCAAATTTAATGTGCCTGAATCTCAAAAGGACTGTTTATCTTTTTCTCAGACATCTCTGGCTCCAAGATCTTTTTCTTACTGGATTACTCTGTTCTGGATTATTTGAAATCTCACATATGCTTTCCCTTTTTTGCTCCATGACACGCCCAGAAAGATATTCACCCCTTTCCTTATGCTACACACATACATTCAAATATCTTCTTTAGATGAGGTTTTCAGTTGTAGAGAGTTAACACTGACATTTTGAAGAGGTGGAAAGGGTTTTAAACCATGGGGCTTGGAACTTGTAGTTGAGTACCAGACATTTCTATTTTTTTTAAAAAAAGCAATCTTTTTCACCAACTCATTATCTAGCCTTATTTATTCTTATCAGAGTAACTCAGAGCCCTTCACCCCAAGTCTTCAAACTCAGTTTTGACCTCTTTTTCTGTATTCAGATTTGGTGAAATGCTTTGCTCAACATCAGCTTTTTAGCCCTGAGTCCCATCTTTTTTTTTTAATTTGTCTCTATGTAGAAAGGAGCATATAGAGGTTTTATGCCATTAATATAAGTTATGTTGTCTCTCACAACAGAAAAAATTACTACAGGCAAGTTCATAAATTTAAATATTAGGCTAGTGCAAAAGTAATTATGGTTTTTGCCATTACTTTTGATGGCAAAATCGCAATTGTTTTGCACCAACCTAATAACATTTCTGTTTGCATTAAATAGTATTAGTTGAAGTGATGGTAGTGCTGTGAGTGTTAGACCATAAATGGTGATGATAAGAGAAAAAATCATGGAAAATCAAATCAAATGGTTCAGAGCTAGAGACACATGGCAGCTCTTTTTATGTTCCTTAAACAGTTGGAGTTAAGATTAAATAACAATGACCTTGTTCAGGACTCTTGGAAAATTGAATAATAGAACACATGTGCAGGACTAATAAAGACTTGAGATAGGGTTGGGAATTCTTAGAAACCTTGGTTGCTCATGTTCTTAAGGCCACATGTAAAGGAGAGTCAACTTGCTCAGAGAGTGCAACGTTATCCCAGCTAAAGGAAAGGCCACAGAGCACTGGGCTTTCTCCTCAAGAGTACATTGCATTGGGGTCCATGGTTACCAGGGCAACAGTGAGCTTGGATCTTTCTTTGAGTACATAAAAAAAAAATTCTGCCATTGAAAGTTGATAGTCTTTGAGAGTTTCAAAAGCTTCTCTCTAGAAAGGAGTTACTATGGTGTGGATACACAATGAACCAAGTTTTAGATTTTCTGTTCAAATACTCGTGAGGACAGGGAAGGTAATTTACTCGTCTAGTGGGTTCATCTATTAAACGATATTCCTTAGGTTTTGAAGGAGCGAATGCAACTCTCACAGGTACACAAAATTACTGAAATGGGAAGCTTTCCTTGAATGGCCGTGGTCTAGAAAAAGTATTTTCTACACAATTTCAGAGTATATGGTAATTTGACTCAATTCAAACAGGTTGTTTGAAATTAAGTAGACAAGATTGTTTAATTATTTAAATATTCCATTGTTAATACATTGTTCTGATGTCATTTGAGAATAACTTAAGCCAGAAACCTCCACCCTTAGTGTAAACTAGTGAAGACAGAATAGCACAGTGGGTCTGATGCTAAACTTGGGAGCCAGAGAGCCTGGCTTCAGATCTTCCCCCTGCCATCTAGTAGCTGTGTATAACTTTGGTGAAGTTAACTTCTTTTCTCACTTTTTCATCTGTAAAGTGGAGATAGTAATAGGCTCTCTCCCTCAGGTGTTTTTTTTTATAAAGAATAAATGAGTTAATAGGTAAAGTGCCTGGCAAATAGGAGCTTTAAAAATGTTTTCTAGAATCTGATTATGTAATATTTAATCTAAGAGCTGTCTCAAGAAACAAACATGTGTAAAATATGTATGGGAAATACATTAATTTTAATCTATATAGACTTTAAAATGTTCATTTACTCTTAAAAATGAGAAAGCAAGTGTTACTGTGAAATTTTAATTAACTATAAATTAAGTGAATTTTCATTTTTTGGTTATATTTCTAGTTTGAATGGCATGTAAAATATGCATTTTAGCAAGCAGAATATCATAACAAACACTGAATATAGAAAATCCACCTGTTAATTAGCCAGGGCTGAATAAATTCATGCAGCATAAGTAGAGTTCAGCATTAGGTTGTTTTCCTGATATTTGTAGTGGGTAGTAAAGTCTTGCTCATTATCTGTATTTTTATTGAAAAAAAATGTTAATTTAAGAAAGAGGAGAATGAGAGTTTTTAATGGCAATAAGTAATGAGGAAATTGGTTTTGCAATCTTTATGGAAGTGAAGCTATTCTTGTCTTTATTTTAAAATTCTATTGCATTAACAGAAAAAAAAAACTGTATTTAAGTGACAGCTGGTAAATTCTTCTAAAAGCCTTGAACTATTGAGATTAAATAACTTCAAAGTTTCCAGGATGGCTTTTATTTTGGAAAATTAACCTATGGCAACCATTATAAAATCATACATCTATTAATATTTTCATTGTTTAAAATTAAATAAAACATAGTTGTCTTAACTATTAGTTAATAAATAAACAAATGAAACAGTTAAATCAATGTAACATTGTAGATATTCTTTGTTACTAATAAATCATTGTAAAGAATAAGAGGCTGATCCTACACTTACATATATTTCTATAACTTTTTATGTTTTGGTCCCAGGGTAGGAGCTTTTCCTATTCTTACTCTATCTTGATCTCATTTGCTAGATTCTTGTTACCAGTCTCTACACTTCTCTGAGAGTTGCCAATCATATTCTTGTACCTGAATTTTTTTTCTACCTATTCTTTTTTTTTTTTTGAGCTTTAAGATAAAACCTGCACAAGAAATTTTACCTATCTTCAGAAATATGTTCTTAATTTTGTCAATATCTCAAGCTACTAAGGCACCTCTTTCCTGTCAGTCATCTTAATGGACAATGTGCCCCCTTTGCCTCTACTTTTCAACTCCTCCTTTACTCTTCACCACAGTATGATTGACAGCCACTCATCACTGTCCTGTCACTGCTCTCATAATTCACCAGAGATCAGCCTATGTCAATTTAGTTGACCTGTTATAATCTGAAACGTTCTAATCATCTCTGCTGCACTGGACAAATTTTTTTCACATGGGTTCTCTACTGAGACTCTAGTATGCTATGCCTACCTTACTTTTCTCAACAATTTTAGTATCTGTTATTGTCCCTACTGTTCCTAAAATTTTATCATCCCTTAGGAATTTACCTGCCTGTCTCAGAGAAAACATAGACTTTATTTAACCAAACTAAACTCACTTCCTTCTCTTGCCTTATTTGTTTCTCTTCATTTTTTTGTATCCCAGTGACTTCATCACCTGCGCCATTGTTTAAGCCAGGCATCTTGAATTCCTTTTTGTATACTTACTTCTAGTTGGTCTTGAGGTTTTGGCATTACTTCTCTTCATTCTTTGCATCTTCATCCTCCATAGCAGCCTTCCACAGTATGCTATCTATGTAGCCATAGATACAATTCAGAAGTCTTACTATGATCCTTCTCAGGAATCTCTAACTCTTTGGCTGGCTCTCTGATTCATTTACTTTGGTTTGATTCCTGAATTTGCCTTCTAAATGACCTTCAGGGTTAATATTCAAGTTTTGTCTTGCTTCTCTTTGCATCAACATCGAAGAAGTAAACATCAGCATACTTTCACCCTTTGCTGGGGATCTCTAGGCCTACCCTCTGCCAAAATCAGAATTAAGATCTCTGCCTGCAGAACCAGTGAGAAGGTGGACTATAATTTAACCCCCAGCTGATTCCCACAAAGATACTGCTTCTCTGAAAGCAAAGATCACTCGTTTTCATTGAACAAAAAATTGGAACTAGTGAAAAATTATCTCTATCTTTGCAAATGATTATATATATTCAAATCTTTAAAGTTGCTAAAGGCATGTCATTTTGACTCTTTAGAATAAAAGGGCTCAAGTCACTTGTTTAGGCACAGAACATTCTGTGCTTGAAAAGAATTAAGTTAATGTGTTAATTTTTTGCACAGTGACAATGGGGTGATCTGTACCATATTTTGCTGAGAAAGAAAAGATAAGATTTTCTACCTGAAAATCTTGTTTTTATTAGCTGTCCACTTCTTTTTTTATCCTTGCAAGTTAGTTGTTAACTTGTATTATCTTCTGATCATTTTAATGAGAGCAAATAATTACTTAACAGAGTATCATATAGAGGAAAAATTGCAAAGGATCTTTTGAAACCATATAGCATAAATTACAGTAGTTGCTGCTAAACATACATAAAACCTTTTTTTAAAGGATAATGCAGAGCATGTTCACATGTTGCCTCCAGGTCTGACTCCTATAATTGACTGTCAGGGTCACCACTTGCAGGGGTCTGTCCTGCAGATTCTGACTCACCGATGGTTGAATAAAGTACACTGACACATAGATATTATGCTTTGCCAGTTCAACTGAGTGTGTGCGGTGGTTTATAGGAACCCTGGGGAGTGCTGTAAACAGTTGTAACTGCCACCCCCACATGCTGGAATTCCTGGCCTTTATCCAGTACACATTAAATGACAAAAACTCTGAGTCAACACCACTAGAGGTTATAGATTAAAGGACAGGTTTTCATGCCCAAAGCAAACACCATTAGTGGGTAATATGCCTGGGCAACCTCCCCCCATCTCCCAGAGAGCCATCTAGAATGATCAAAGGTTAATGAATTAACAAGTTAGTTAGGTAAACTACTCACATTCCTTTGTCTTTGTGTCCTAATCTCTCTGGTTTCTGCAAAGAGACTCTGGCTGCCTTCAGCCAAGAACTATAGTAAAAACCATTAGGCCTTCCAAAAGGGTTTGAAACTATATTCTATAATTTTATCTAATATTTTTCCCTTAATATTTTTGCCACCATCCTGAGTGAATTCCCACAACTGTCTTCCTTATAAAAATATCTCCGTTATTAACATATATATTAGGAAGCAATTGAGCAATTTTTATTATTACAAGGGGACAGAGACTACCTTAACTTTTATCTATACCTTGTAAAAAACATTTTAAAAAGACATGTTCTCAACATTGAGAATTTAGAACTTAGCCAATTTCATTTATAGTTGTCTACATTTCATGGATTGAACTGGAGGTCATTATGTTAAGTGAAATAAGCTAGACACAGAAGGACAAACTTAACATGTTCTCTTATTTGTGGGATCTAGGGACCAGTTTTAAAATGTATTAAACATATTTTCTGCATTAAAGTGCTTACTAACTGTGTCATACATTTAATGACTATACAGGGCCCATTTGATTTTCAGTTACCCTCTGGAAATTTATAATTATATATTTATAATTTATAATTGAAGATAGACTATAAAGTTTTTAAATGCATTCATTCATCTAGTAAACCTTTTAACTTAGAAAGATTGATTCATAGAAGAAAGAAGTTTCTCTAGGCCCCTAGCTCCCCCAGGTGATCCTCAAGTGTGCAGCAACAGTTAAAGTATTGAATACATTTGCTCTTATCTATTTATTTATTTATGCCAATATTGAACAATTGAGTTGTTCAAGAGAATCCAATTCTCTTATATTAAGCCAGTGAATGTCTGTCATAATATAAACTTGCAATTTTTTGTTTCACTTATTGTGTTCATATTTTTTAATTTAAAAAATACATATTTAATATACTATAAATATATAAAATACAATGTATATTTAATACATTTATATTTATATACTTTAAAAATTAATGTATATTTTATATACAAATTAATTTTTTTGAGCTAGAGTATATATATATATATATATACACACACCGATTTTAATACATGTTCCTTATGTAGGTATATATATCTCTCTACATATACATACACAGGTATATGTTCTGCATGTAGGTGTATATGTTCTGCATATAGGTATATATGTACCTACATGCAGAACATATATTAAATTCTATAAGCTATACTAAACACTGGGGACACAATACTGCAAAGGACAGACAAATTTCCTGCCCTCACAGAGTCTAATAGGAGTAATATAAGGATAATCACAGGGAGTATCCTTTCAGCTCTTTGAGGGCAGTAATAGCCAAGCAAATGAAAGCATTGCAGACAGATGGAATGGAAGAAAATATTCAAGGGTCCAGAGAAAAAAAGTATGGCGAACTAATAATAGTTCATGATGGCTGAATATGTGAGTTGGGGGCCAGAGACACAAAGAGAGGTAGGTCTTGATGGATTTCGGATTATATTTTTATGAAAATAGGGAACCACTAACCACTAAAGAGGAATATCACTAAGAAGAGGACATAATCATATTTATATTTTAGAAACAAACTCATTGCAGTGGAAAATTTAGTTGAGTGCAAAAAAAGGAGAATAGCCAGTTGTGATTCATTGTGACATAGCAAAAAAATGATGGGAAATCATACCAGAGCAGTGGTAATGGGATGCAAGGAGAAGGAAGATACTTGGGAGGACAATCAATAGGACACTCTGAGGACATATGGGCTTATGGGAATGGAAGGCAGTAATGTGTACTGCACAGGTAGAGAGACTGTTCTTTGCATGGCCTCAAGCAAGCCACAGAGTGGGCCCTCAAAGATGACAGTCAGGTTTGTGGCTTGAGTTACTGAGTAGATGGTCATCCTGTTCACTGAGTTAGGGAGAACAGGAGGAGATATGGTATTAGGTGGGAAGAAGATAATGAGTTCAGATCTCGATATACTGATTTCAAGTTATCTATGCAATGTCGAAGGTAGTGGGATATATGAGTCTATAGCTCATAGAATTGTTCTTTGCATTAACTTTGGATTTGGCAATTTCCACATGTAGATAATAATGAAAGATATAAGACTATATGGGCATTTTCTGGGATAATTTATAAAGCGAGAAAAGTGGGGGGCCAGGACACCCAATTTAAGACATGGAAAGGAAGACTAAGAAAAGGTTCTGCTACTGAGGTAAGGGGAAGCTCCATGTAGGGTGATGTCATCAATAAAGGGGAAAAGAGTTTTTTTGTTGTGTTTTGTTTTTATAAAGGAAGGAGTAGATAATTTTGTCAACTACTGCAAAGAAGTGAACTACAATAAAAATTAAAACTTAATCATGGAATTTTGCAGTGAGATAATTATTGAGTCTGGTAATGGTTTAATCTCTTGTGGAAACTGGTGAGGTTGGGAGACAGAATGTGATGGGTTGAGGAGATAATCAGAGGTGAAAAAAGAGACATGGAGTGTAGACATGCTTTGGAGCCTTTAGCGTATAAAGTAGAGGGGAGTAAGAATGACAATAAGTTAGAGGATTATGAATTCACGAAGGATTTTGTTTTAAGAAGGGTAGGACTTGAACATGTTCAGATGTTGATGGGAAAGATTATGCTGAGATGGAAGGATCAAAGATGATTCATTTCCAAAGAGAAAAAAACAGGGTTTTCGAGAACTAATGGAAAAATCCTTTTTAGGTTAGAGATCATAAAATCATAATGGCACTAAGCCAATGAATCTTGCACCTTCATGACAGCCTGAATGTAAACTTCCAAAGCAACTATCCTGAACATAACTTGAAATCAGGTCTTAATATATTGTTTTAAAATTATCTACTTTTGTCTCTATTTCCACAAGAGAGAAGATGGTGGGTCTTAAGTAATGTAGTGCTCTCACAACTAAAGGCAGCACCCCAGGCTCATAGTAAGCACCTATAAAGTTTATATTGAATCAATTAAAAGTTATTTCCATCATCTTGCTTTCCAGACTCATTAAGTGCTTTTTTTCTTAGTTAAATATTCAAAATTCCTCTGACTTCTCCAGATATAATTTTGTTCTGAATCTCCTCATGTTCCTACTAATACTCTGCTGCATAAGCTTGATTTTATGTCTTTAACATGCAGTGTCCACAAATGACGGTAAACTTCAGCTATAGCTGAAAAGAAAGAGTCTAATGTGAAAGTTACAGATTTGAGAATCGTCTTTTTGTTAATTAAGAAAAAAATAGCACTCTTCAGAAATCGTGATTATAGTTCAACTATGTTCCTCTTAAGCACAAAGACGGTTATCAGTTTCTTCCACTGAAATGATAAGATGGTGAGCCCTTGTCCATTGAGAGAGGAACAACTATCTCAATAAATGCTTAGTCTAGATACATATCTTTTTCTAAAGTTTAGCAAGCATCTCTACTTCTCCACCCCCTGTTTGTTGATATTGGCTTATAGAAAGAAAGCAATTCTAATACTATAATAACAAAAACAGAAAAAGCCAGCCCTACCAACATCTTGATTTTAGCCTCCTGAGAACCATATCAGAGTGCTGACCTTAAGAACTGCAAGATAGGCCGGGTGCAGTGCCTCATGCCTATAATCCAGCACTTTGGGAGGCTGAGGCGGACGGATCACAAGGTCAGGAGTTCGGGATTAGCCTGACCAACATGGTGAAACCCTGTCTTTTCTAAAAATACAAAAATTAGCTGGGTGTGGTGGCACTTGCCTGTAATCCTAGCTACTCAGGAGGCTGAGCTGAGATCGTGCCACTGCACTGCAGCCTGGGAGACAGAGCGAGACTCTGTCTCAAGAAAAAAAAAAAACAGCAAGATAATAAAGTTGTGTAGTTTTAGCCACCTGGTTTCTAGTAATTTATTATAGCAGCATTAGGAAACGAATAAAGGGAACTAGAGGTTGAAGTTCTAAACTAGGGCAGAATTAAGGATGAAGTACTAAAACTCCTTAATTGAGATGATCAATCCACACTGCCCAGAATATTAAATGAGTAAACTAAAACAGCTACTTCAACATTAACCTTCGCACATCCACTTTTCCCCTATTGAATTACTGACTTGACTTTATAGCTCATAGCAAATGGTCAGCATGTAAATTATCAGCAGGTTCATGTACACTTTGAAGTGAAAATACAAGCTCAGGAAAAATGGCAGCTGGCCTGCTTACAAACTATAGGTCACTACATAGCAATAATAGTTAAATTTAGCTGCCCCATAAAATGTTGCAACTTAGTGTCAATTTGTTAAGGACAATTTCTTTACTGATAACATAAGGATGGTAATATTTATTTAGCAGTTACACTGTGCCACAAACTGCAGTGAAGAATTTTTCATTTTTTATTTCAATTTACAACATTAATACATAAGAGGTTTTACAGATTAAATTTAAGTAAACTGATCCCTGTCACAGTGGTTGGAAAATCTGACTCTGAGGCCCATGTTCCTTAATGAAAGCTGTAGAAAGCTAGTTTGTCAGCATCAAGGTTCTTCTCTTAATCTTTAAAATAATTGGGTCAACTCCACTACTGCTTTTGCATATCTGTGTTTCTGCATAGAAATCACTGAAACTTGAGTTTTGCTCTCCTTTGCTTTGCAGAACATGACCTATTCTAGGAGAAAGTGTCCTTTTTGAAGTTTTTGCTGTGGACATTGAATTAAAAGGGAAGATGCAGAACAAATGGTTCTGCGTCCTAGATTCTATCAAAAGAGACTACCTTCAAGAGTTTAAATTTTGGCAGCAAAACTTTGCTTTAGGTCTTACTATGGCATGTGAGAATTTATCTATATGGCATATATTTTTAAATTAACATATAAAATAATTTGTTGGACTTCACTTGAACTCAAGTCCACAGGCACATAGATAGGGCATAGCTTTATACGTCTGTCATGGTAGAGTAAATGTCAAATATTAGACCATTGGCAAACCACTCAATTTAATTTTTGACTCACCAATTTAAAGTTAGGTAAAAAGAATAGACTTCCCGGTGAGCTAAACTGTGCTGAATATTTTAGTTTTTACTGAAGAGTTAAAGGTGATGAAGTTGAAGAGACTGAAGAATTGAACTCTTGATTTGTCCTTGCTGTTGCTTTTACACTGAAGGCACAAAACCATCTGACATAGCTAGAAAATGTACATGTTATGACCTAGTTGAAAAATTAAAATTACACTGTTTCATTTTAAGTGCGTGTCAAAATAATTAGATTTGAGAAAAATCATTATTTGGATGTTTCTCTTATATTATACTATAATTTTGTCAAAACCTAGTACCCAAAGCTCCTCTCTGAAACTAAGAAGAATGCTTGAGTTTTCCTTCCCAAGAGCAATCTACTTGTCATTCTAATTTCTGAATAAATCTTTCTCACTGCCTACCATACCTCTAACTTCACTACGATATCCTACACCTTTATTTTGTTTGAAAATATCTCTTCCTAATGCTTATTTGTGATAAAGAGCTATCCATATGAATTTTGGTCAATTAAGCATGATTACTAATTAAACCAGGGGAGAAAAAATACAAAAAGGAAAAGAGACATCAATTATTGATAGCTGATAAAGCAAATAAGAAAACGTGAAAAAAAGTTACAAAAGTTAAGAGAGAATTTGAGAACGTAAACAATGTGCCTTCTCCAGCCTTAGTTTTGTTTTTAACACAGACACAAAGGGCCATGTTATGATGACAAAAAAGAGTATTCTTATTTGATATTAATCTCAAAGGTTAGAAACATTGACAAAACCCTAACTTTCTGAGATGTGTGCATGAGGGTTTTGTGGTGGATAGAATTCTAAAATAACCCCTAGGATGGTCTGCCCCTGTGGTACATGCACCTTCTCCCAGTTACCCAATGAAACGAACCTAGATGCTCACGTGAAGGGATTTTTCAGATCTAATTATGTCCCAAAATATTAAGATGTTCTTAAGACAGGAAGATTTTAATTAGTGGTTGTAATCACACCAGCCTTAAAAGGGAGTGGGCTCTTTCTGGAAAGAAACTGGATGCATGAGAATGATTTGATGCAAGGGAGATTCTCTGTGGCTGGCTCTGAGAGCACAGGGGGCTGCGTAGCAGGGGAACAGCCCAGGACCCTAGAGCAACTGCTAGACTACAGCTAGCAAGAAGATGGGACTTCAGTCCTGCAACTGCAAGGAACTGGATTTTACCAACATCCTGAGTGAGCTAGGAAGTGATTATTCTCCAGAGCCTCCAGATAAAATCATTCTGGCTCATGCCTTGATTGTGAACTCCTAAGTGACAAGTCCAGCTAAGCTGCTCTTGGACTTCTGACTCACAGAAATGGAACAATAAATGGATATTGCTTTAAGCCACCAAGTTTGTTGTAATATGTTGCACAGCAACAGAAAATGAATACAGATTTTTTTAAGAAACAGAAAAATCCCAACCTGTACTGCTTAATGTGATCATTTTCTAAAGTTGACTGTATACTGTAGAACTTAGAGCAGCTATTTTATGTCCCAAACTTAGCTCTTAGTTTTAATTCATGTAATCACTGCTAACTGCTTGGAAATTTGGTAAATGAATTATTCATAGTACTTAAATATTATTTGTTAAACCTTTATATTTTTAGTCCCAAGGATCCTAATCACTTTAATCTGTTTGCATCTGGTAGTTTGATTATTTTTGCTGGTCTTTTAAAAATGTTTTTCCTGAAGAGCAGTGATTAGACCTGAATAGAAATGCATGTGGTAGATAAAGGCAGTATAGTTTTCTGAAGTAAAGACAGTAGAAATGAAGTCTTAGGTGGTTATTTACATCATAAGTTGTTATTTGCAGCATAAGGTTATTTGCAGTATACACCTTTTACATTTACTATTGTGCTTCTGGTAGGATAGCTTATATATGCAAGCTCTCTTTATTATACTACAATGGAATATTTCTAATATAAAAAAATAGCATTAATAACAGATTCTAAAAACCAGCATGGGAACCTGGAAAAGACATCTCTTTATGTCTCAGGAAAAGAGTTATAGTCTGTGTCAAGAGTCTCCCAATTGTTCACTTTGGAAAGCTGTAAAGGAATTAAAATGGAGCTGGCTCAGAGCCTGGGTGCTCTGGGTTCCTGTGGATTCTTCTCTTCCATAGAGTTTCTTTCTTCACCAGTTCTATCATGTGACTGTGCCTAAAAGAGATTCCTGGTAAGGGGATGCCTGTAAGGAAAGAGTCCTGGGGAGGAATGCAGTCTGCATCAGTTTAGGTGGAAAAACACCCTACATCCTAAAGAAGAGTAAGTAAACAAAGCCATCTATGGTATAGCTCAGCTCATTTTGGATTAGGTTTCCATCTCTGTGTGATCACCTATAATTTATTGGGACTGATGAGAACTGGAATTACATGATTGAAAATATGGATGTAGGTAAATGATGTGCTTTACATCTATTGAGAAAAGGAAAATCCAGAGGCATTTTTGAACTTCATCATTCTGTTAATGTTTCATATGCCTGTGGGCTGTGCTGTTGAATGGAATAATTTTACTCTTAATTCTTGCCCTGTCACCACAATGACTCTGGAATTATAGGGTTACTATTTATTTGCTGATGAACGCTATTTGGCCTTGTCCATCTAATCCTAAATTGTTTATGGTTGCCACATTTTTGTGTCATATATATTTGCTCAGATGTAGTTGTAACAGATCATGGAGGATGATGTCTTTCTCTAGTTTATTGGAGACTGTCATCTCTCTACTGCCATTCAGCCCACTTAATACAGGAGGCGAATGAATTCCACCCCATAGCTAGATAGACAGATAGATAGACAGAAGGATATACAGAGAGAGTGTTTCTTTATTCTTGCTTGTATTGTACCAAATTGACCAAATTACTTTTTAGTCAAGTTTTTATTGTGCTTATCTTCTAAATGTAAGGACTATGTTAAAAGAAGAAAAAATGCATATAGCTTCTACAGAGAATAAAAGCAGATGTCTATTTTTTAAAAATTCTGCATGAACACAGAAATACGCATGGACAATTGGTTGGGATCACTTTTAAATAAATGTGTAATTCAGTTAGTGATTGGAGAGACTTAAAGACTAACGTTAGACATTTATATCTAATGTTAAATCATAATAAAGTTTTTATGTTTTAGAAGCTGTTTAGAAACATTTTTTATCAGTTACATATATAAATGTTAGCTTTGATTATGTAGACCACTTCTCATGCCTTCATTATTGGATTTTAACTTATTATGGTGTAAGTCTTCCTCTAAATTGTAACCTTTAATTATTACTGGAACATTGATTTCTTAAAGCCTCTAGGCTACAAATGACCTTTACATTTAAAAGAGAAATTTCTTTATCTTCTAAGAAGAAGGTAATAGAGAAGAATATTAAACCACAAGAGAGAAACGTCAATTTAATGTTTCTATATTAAATGCAATTCAGCAAGTACTAAGTTAGTTGTGATGCATCATATATCATTCTTATTGGCTGCTACTTATTTAACCTATTAATGTCCAAAGAAAGAAAAGGACTTCAACACAGGTATTGTTTGTCTAACACAATTTTTTTTTAAATCTCAAGCTGAAAGATTTTTTAATTTTAAGAAAGAGATACAAATATCTTAAGCATGAACACTGGATATTTCATTTAGGATAGATCTTTGTATTTTGTCTAAACAAAGGAGTAAGAGGAATAATTACCCTGTAAATTGGAAAAGATATGCAGTCTATGTGAATTACTTGAATTCTCAAATGAATGTGACTGTTTCCATTTAAAGATTTATCACACAATTTTGCATTTTTCAATAGACTAAGTTCTGGACTTAAGGAAGATATCACCTATCCAAACAAAGGGCACAGATGAGGTACCTTTATAGAATTATAGAACCAACAAGTTTTGATGTGGAAAAGGATTTTGGAGAGCATCTACTTATTCAACCTCCTTATTTCATGAGGTGAAGAAATTTGTCCCAGACAAGTCCTGTGGAGTCCCTAACTTATAAAATAAGTGGCAGAGAAAGTTCCAAAACTTAATCAATCTTTTGATTCTCAGTCCAGTGCTCTGTTTACTACAGAGAGAGAGGCTCTTGCTAAGGTTTGAAAAGAGAGCTTTAGGTTGAATTTTTTAAAGCTCTATTTTCTACCACAGAAAATAATCATTTGCTTCCCAGCAAATGCTTGCAGATATAGAATGATAAAAAGAAATGTAAATATAACTCTAAATTTAAAACACTTGCAAGACAGCGAAAATTTAACATTAACTGTGTATTTGTTGATACTATGGAATTAATATAAATGTGCTTTAAGTATGATAATGGAATCCTGGCATTAACAAGAGTCCTTATAGAGAATATACTGAAATATTCACAGAGAAAATAAAAAATAAATACATACATTTTAAAGATTTTTCAAGGGAAAGTTTGGCAGGAGAGAAACATACTGCTTGACTGAGAACTTGGCAGTGAAGAGCTGTGTGCTTGCAGCATAGTCAGTGCCTCAAGGGAAGCCACTACCTTGGTGTGCTCAGCAAGACACCAGGTCTGGTTCTCAATTTTCCTTGTTCAGAAAGTTATTTTTATTTATCAGACTCTGGGGAATTGATCGAAACTATCCAAGCTTACCAGTTTATTAATTCATAGTGGGAAACTTCATTTCCTATGGTAGGAATAATTATATCTGCTACTCAGGACATTACCTTTGAAATATCAAAGTACCTGGGAAATTGAATGGGAAATCAAAGTTTCCTAACAAGCATGACACCAGAGCCAAAGGAACTGAATAGATTGTGGGATGCTTCATTCATAAGTAGAACTGCTGCAGACTTACTTTTGCTCACTCTATATCTTTCCTTTCTAAAAATGGACTTGTTTTGTAAGGGCAACTTCTCCTTAAGAGGCCCATGAAAATGATTTTTCTCCAACCTCTTGTTGGTTATCAAGAATTTTATGACTAACCAGGCATGGTGGTTTATGTCTGTAATCCCAGCACTTTGGATGGCCAATGGCAGGAGGATTGCTCGAGTTTAGGAGTTCAAAACCAGCCTGGGAAACATAGTGAGACCTCATCTCTATAAAAAAAATTTTTAATTAGCCAGGCGTGATGCTGTGCTTGTAGTTCCAGTTATTTGGAAGACTGAGGTGGAAGGATTGCTTGAACCCTGGAGGTTGAGGCTGCACTGAGCCGTGATCATGCCAGCCTGGGTGGCAGAGTGAGACCCTGTCTTGAGAAAAAGGAAAGAAAAAAGAAATCACATGCTAGACAAGTTTCAGGCACAAAATTTCAAGGTTACATTAGACTGGTCTTCCATAACATAATCCTTAGTCATGTAAATTGGATTTGGTAGATCCCTTAATCTCATCATCAACAACTTTCTAAAACTATCTTTCTTATCCTGGTCTCTCCAATGTCTGACATGCAGGAAACCAGAGGTCAGCAAACAAGGGCTCATGCTAAATCTAGGCAGAGACTGCTTTGTACAGTCTGCAAACTAAGAATGGCTTTTATATTTTGAGATGTTTGAAAAAATCCAAAAAACGATATTACATAATATATGAAAATCATGTGATGTTCAAATTTCAGTGTCCATAAATAAAGTTTTATTGGAATGTGTTTAGCACAGTTATTTATGACAGAGTTGAGGAGTTGCAGCAGAGACTTAATGGTTTGCACTGTCTAAATATTTACTATCTGGTCCTTTACAGAAAAGGTTTGCTGACCTTGAAGTAGACAATAAACATTTCTTTAATAAATTAAAAACTCTTTGTGAGTGGGTTACTTTTACAAATGGCTAATCTCAGTAGATGTTGGTTCACAATTTCTAGTTATAGAGGATGGATGTTTCCCAATATCTGAAAGATGGTATTATTTACTCATTCATTTAATCACTTACTATTCATTAAATTCTTACTTCATACAATTATGGCTTGTTGCCTCAACTAGAGAAATTAGAATGGTCAAATTTAGGTCTAAATTTTAGAGGCAATGACATAAAGGAAAATCTTGCCTTTTGCAAATAATTTTGAATGGGACTTTGAAAGGCAGCTTAAGGCAGGATAGACCACATATTTGATGCATTTGTTTTAAGTCTTAGCTGATTAGCTGTTTACAGTTCCTAAATTCATGAAAAAGTTTATGTGGGCCTGCTGTACTAAAAATGCCTGCTCCTTTATTTTTCATTAGTTAGATTAATGATAGGGTTAAGAGGAAATTGGAAAGAGAGATATGTCTGAATCTCTGGCAAATCACAATTACATGAGTCAGTCAAGTCCATAATTCTCTGACAGAGCACCATCATCACTGAAAATCAATTGAGGTAACACATGTTTTGTGCTCCTGAAAGTAACTGGAGTAGTTTATCAATGCATTTGGTTTCATGCATTGAAAATAAACTTTTAATTATTCTACTTGTTCTCTGTCCTTAGCTAGAAGATCAAATGTACTTGAATACATTTTCTTTAGGGAAATATTCTAATCTTGCATCTATTTTCAATTCTCAGAACTCCCAGTGATATAGTTTGGATTTGTGTCCTCAACCAAATCTTACTTCAAATTATAATCCCCAGCATTGGAGGAGGGGCCTGGTGAGAGGTGATTGGATCAAGAGGGTGATTTCCCCCTTTCTGTTGTCATGATTGTGAGTGAGTTTTCACAAGATCTAGTTGTTTAAAAGTGTGTAGCACCAAGGACTTCATGACTAAAATACCAAAAGCATTGGCAACAAAGGCCAAAATTGACAAATGGGATCTAATTAAACTTCAGAGCTTCTGCACAGCAAAAGAAACAATCATTAGAGTGAACTGGCAACCAACAGAATGGGAAAAAATTTTTGCAACCTACCCATCTGACAAAGGGCCAATATCCAGAATCTTCAAAGAACTAAAACAAATTTACAAGAAAAAAACAAACCCATTCAAAAGTGGGCGAAGGACATGAACACTTTTCAAAAAGACATATATGAGGCCAACAAACTTATGAAAAAATGCTCATCATCCCTGGTTATTAGAGAAATGCAAATCAAAACCACATTTCAAGCAGGTAGAACAGCGATCATTAACAAATCTGGAGACAACAGATGCTGGAGAGGATGTGGAGAAATAGGAACACTTTCACACTGTTGGTGGGAGTGTAAATTAGTTTAACCACTGTGGAAGACAGTGTGGTGATTCCTCAAGGACCTAGAAATAGAAATTCCATTTGACACAGCAATCCCATTACTGGATATATATCCAAAGGATTATAAATCTTTCTATTATAAAGACACAGGCACCCGTATGTCCACTGTGGCACTATTTGCAATAGCAAAGACCTGGAACCAACCCAAATGCCCACTGATTACAGACTGGACAAGGACAACATGGCACATATTCACCATGGAATGCTATGCAGCCATAAAAAACGATGAGTTCGTGTCCTTTGTGGGGACCTGGATGAATCTGGAAACCATCCTTCTCAGTCAACTGACATAAGAAAAGGAAATCAAACACTGCATGTTCTCACTCACAGGTGGGTGCCAAAAAAGAGGAAACATGGACATACGGAGGGCAGCACCACACTGGGGTCTGTTGCAGGGGTTAGGGGAAGGACAGCAGGGGTAGGGATGTTGAGGAAAGATAACATGGGGAGAAATGCCAGATATAGGTGACGGGGTTTGGAGGCAGCCAACCACCTTGCCATGTATGTACCTATGTAATAATCCTGCATGATCTGCATTTGTACCCTAGAACCTAAAGTACAATTAAAAAAAAAGAATATTTTAATCTTTGTATTGGGTCTCAAATATGATGGCATAGCTCCATATATTACCTAAGAGTTCTCCACTTAAGCTATTTACTCAAACAAGATAGTATATATTTTTGGCTTTCTGATTATATTTATTTTATTTAAATTGATTTTTTAAAATTATATTTGTTTAAATATTCTGCATATGCTAAATATTATTGATTACTAAAATGAAAGCCAAATTAACATCACAACTGTCCTTTAAAAATAATGTTGTTTAAGTAATGTTTTATGGGCTGAAAATGTAAAACATTTTCTGTGCTGGAATCATGTCTTTATGTATGTTTTCATCATATAATCAGTTATTTACTTCTTGATGATAGAGATAGAGATAACAGAGGGAAGACACAGAGAAGAGAGAGAGAAAGAGAGAGAGAGAATGAGCCCTGTTGGGGGTGAGGGTAGCGGAAGGGACAGCATCAGGAAGAACAGCTAAGGGAGGCTGTGCTTAGTATTTAGGTGATGAATTGATCTGTGCAGCAAACCACCCTGGTACATGTTTACCTTTGTAAACAAATCTGCACATCCAGCACATGTACCCCAGAACTTAAAATAAAAGTTGAAGGAAGAAACAATAACATCATATACATATATATATATTAAAAAAGGAATGAGAATATTTTTTCCATACTGAGATATTGATGGTACATTTTATAAATTTATTATTTAATGATGTTCATATGATGAACATTTAATGAAATTTGACTAAATATTATGCTGTTTACTGCATTAACAGCTTAGAATCACTTTGTTTCTTTTTCTGATATTATCAAGAAGGTATTCACTCAATGAAAACTCTTCTGATTTTAAGTTTTAGATCAGTTTTAGAATTTTTTAAAAACAAAAGTGCATTAAAATCGTGTTTTCATAAAAATGAATAGAATTATAGTTTCTTCGTAAATTTAGAGAAGAAAGTGAAAAACACATTGACATTAAGGCAAATTAAATGAATTCTAATTTGCCAGATATGGTTGATTTTCTAGTTTACAGTATTTATGATGGCTGCTCTAATTGTAATTGGGAAACACTGAAGATCTTATATAATCTTAAGATACTTTCATTTAATCAGGACTGTTTTTATACAAGCTGCTTTATGTAGATGCTGCACAATAGTCTCTTTTTGTACCTTCTTTCCTTTGATAACTACTGAAGTCTTCATTTACACTGAACAAATTATCCTGAGCAGCAGGTAGAAGCAATCAGCAAGGTGTAGCTGGAACTAGGTCTATTTTCATTATCAGTTGGAAAGGGTTAGGGGCCATGACACTTGTCCAGCCTAACCAGGGAAGACTCGATTAAGCCAAACAAACAAATAAACAAATAAATACATACATACATAAAAAAGCAGAAAGAAAATATACCCACTGTTGACTTACTGTCTTGCTGAGAACACATGATAAAGGAAAATTTTTAAGAACACATAGTTTATGTTGTAAACATTTTCTGCTAGTGCATATGATGACAAATAAATTGAAGATGAATCTTTAAGTATCTTTAATAATCTAAAAGATAATTTCTTTTCTATTCTAACATAATTTTAATTTATCTTTCTCTTTGGTGCTTATTAAATTACATTTATGTAAGTAAATAGAAAACACACAGTAGACTGGGAAAAAATATTGATAAAAAAATTGGAAAAATAATATCATTTTTAAATATGGATAGGAAGGTCTGACCCAGCAAATTTCCAGTGGTGGTGGCCACAGGGTGCTTGTGTCGCCCCTCCCCAAGCTCCGGGCAGCTCAGCATAGAAAGAGAGACTCCATTTAATCTGGGAAAAGTAGGGAAAGAGACCAGACATTCTACTTGGTAATCCAGCGAGTTCGATCAGATCTTACCAAAGACCACCATGGTGGTACCTCTGTGAGTGGGTAAGAGAAACAATGTTACTGTGCTCGAAGTGTCCCCTGATGCAGATACAGCTGCAGTAACCAAAGACTTAGATCACAACACTCAATTCCCTTTGAATACCTGGAAAGCCTTCTAAAGAAGGATGGGTACAAACAAGCCAAGACTGCAAAGATTAAAATAAATACCTAATTCTTCAATGCCCAGGCACTGAAAAACATCCACAAGCATCAAGACTATCCAGGAACATGACCTCACTAAACAAACTAAATAAGGCACCAGTGGCCAGTCTCAGAGTGATGGAGTTAAGTGACTTTTTAGACAGAAAATTCAAAATAGCTGGTTTAAGGAAGCTCAAAAAAATTTTAAACAATACAGAGAAAGATTTCAGAATGCCATTAGATAAATTAACAAAAAGATATGAATGATTTTAAAAAACTGAACAAAAATTCTGGAGCTAAAACATACAATTGACATACTGAAGAATGCATCAGAGTAAAAAGCAGGACTGATCAAGAATAAAGAATTAGTGAGCTTGAAGACAGGCTATTTGAAAATATACAATTGAAGGAGACAAAAGAAAAAGCATAAAGCAAGGCTACAAGATCAAGAAAATCTACGTTATTTGCTTTAAAGAGGAAGTAGAGTGCAAGTTCACGGTAGAAAGTTTATTCAAAGGGATAATAACAGAGAACTCTCTGTACCCAGAGAAAGATGTCAATATTGAAGTACAAGATTATAGAACAGCCAGAGGATTTAAACCATATAAGATAACCTAAAGACATTTAATAACCAAACTCCTGAAAGTCCAGAATAAAGAAAGGAAACTAAAATTAGCAAGGCAAAAGAAACAAATAACATCCAAAAAGATCCAGTTCATCTGGTAGGAGACGTCTCAGTGGAAACCTTACAGGCCAGGAGAGAGTGGCATGACATTTTTATAGTGCTGAAGGAAAAAAAAAAATTATTCTAGAATAGCATATCCAGTGAAAAGATCATTCAAGCATGAAAAGGAAATAATGACTTTTTCAGACAAACAAAATGCCAGACCTATCCTGCAAGAAATGCTAAATGGAGTTCTCCAATTTGAAAGAAAAGGATGTTAACAAGCAACAAGAAATTACCTGAAGGTACAAAAGTCAATGGCAATGGTAAGTATACAGATAAACAGAATATTACAGCACTGTGATTGTGCTGTGTACATTACTCATACCTTGAGTAGAGCTACTATAAAATGAATCTATCAAAAAGAATAACTACAACATTTCAATGCAGACAATATAATCAGATATAAATAGAAACAAAAGTTGAAAAGGGGAGAATGAAGTTAAAGTGTAGCATTTTTATTAGTTTTCTCTTTGCTTGCTTGTTTTTGCAATCAGTGTTAAGTCAGTATCGGTTTAAAATAATGGCTTATAAGATGTAGTTTGCAGGCTTCATAGTTATTATTATTGAAGTTACCATGAGGAAGGAAACCTACAAGATAAATAAAAACTAACTTATTTGCCTTAAAGAAGAGTTAGAGTTCAGGGTAAAAAGTTTATTCGAAGGGATAATAACAGACAAATCTGTGTATCTAGATAAAGATGTCAATATTCAAGTACCAGAAGATTACACAACACCTCAAGGACTTAAACTATAGAGAGAGGGGAGGGGAGGGGAGGGGAGGGGAGGGGAGGGAAGAGGAGGGGCGGGGCGGGACGGGACGCGAGCGAGGGGGGCCGCCAGCGCGGAGCGCGGGGGGGGGATGAAGGGGGGGGGAG
>CAUYNB010010816.1:0-27327 GCA_963574225.1 Lagothrix lagotricha
CAGCCATCAAAAACGATGAGTTCGTGTCCTTTGTAGGGACATGGATGAACCTGGAAACCATCATTCTCAGCAAACTGACACAAGAACAGAAAATCAAATACCACATGTTCTCACTCATAGGCAGGTGTTGAACAATGCGAACACATGGACACAGGGAGTGGAGCATCAGACACTGGGTTCTGTCGGGGGGAAAAAGGGGACGGACAGTGGGGGGTGGGGAGTTGGGGAGGGATAGCATGGGGAGAAATGCCAGCTATAGGTGATGGGGAGGAAGGCAGCAAATCACACTGCCAGATGTGTACCTATGCAACAATCTTCCATGTTCTTCACATGTACCCCCCAAACCTAAAATGCAATAAAAAATAAAAAATAAAAATAAATAAAAAATAAAAAAAAAGAAAGGAACTTGAATTTATTCCTTTTCTACACATTTTATAATTTATGATTTATACTTAAGCAATCCAATTGTTACAGCACACCAGTATCAAAGCATACTAACTTTTTCCAGAGTAAAAATTCAACGATTAAGAATATATTTCATAGTAAATTTTGGAGTTTCTCTTTTATCTTGATGTTGGTATGATGAAAGAACATAGCAATGTCAGTACTGATGACATTTACAATTTAGATAGTATTTACATTTCCAAAAATACCCAACTGTTGTTAGACAATTCTGATTTTGATAAATGGAAGAGTATATATTCTAATATGTTATCAGAATAAAAGTTTTATAAGAGCAGCCCTCTTTCGTGTTTAATTCATTGCTTATCCACAGCACCTAGAATCTGTAGCAGAGTAGATGCTCCGTATTTGTTTAATGAATAAATGAATTATTATGGACCCAAATGACTTGGTTAAGTGTGTAGATCCTTTAGAGAACTATAGAACATTTTAAAACATTTTCTATTATTTATCAAATGGATTAATCATTGCCTTCACGCTGCTTAATTATCTTTTCAGCATGGTGACTAGGGTTAAAATATACATATAACACTTTGTTTTAGAAGTAATATGTTAATTTTCCTTAAGTTCTGCAAATCATCAACCATTCCAAAAGAGCTCTAAACTGTCACTACTTGTATTATCTGTTTATATTCCTTTTAATCTAACAAGGAAGAGAGCTCTCCAAGACCAGTAATAATTGATAAGACCATTAATTATGCAATCCGAAGGTGCCAACCACCATGGTAAGCAAAGTTATTTTTGTCTGAATGATTGCCAATCATGTTCTCAAGCATGGGCTGCTCTATTAAGAAAGAGAACTGAGAAAACAAAGCAGCACCGGGCTGTGGTTTAATCAGATATTTTTTAAAAGGCTGTTGGATTCCGGCTGTGTAGGCAATGGTTGAACTGAAACTGAGTTCTTAGCCCTGCTGACCTAATTTGAATGACTCAGTGTTTTTAAAAAATATTCTTTGAGGTATATTGGTATGGGTATATGGGACCTCTCTATACTCTTTGCTCAATTTTTTGTAAACCTAAATCTGCTATAAGGAATGAAGTCTACTAATTAAAAAAAAAGAAAAAAGAAAGATGTCAACGCACACACACATGTGTGCACACACACACATACATACATACACACATGCAGATGCTGATTTCTGTTTTCCACTCCAAACCAAATGAATCATAATTTCTGAGGCTGGGGTCTGGGCATCAGAATTTTTTAATGCTTCCTAGAGGTTTCTAATGTGCAGCTAGGTTTGTGAAGGATTGCCTTTAAGGTAATGTAGTTTTTCTGGCAAATGGAGTAGCCTCTTGATGGAAATGGGTAAAGGAGTTTGGTTTTGCTTTAAAATGTCTGTCGGATGTTGAATGGAAATGGTGGATAGAAGTGTTACAGGCTTAGAATTGTGCTAATGTCTGAAAATAGGAAAGCACTACTTAGCAAATCATTCATCACCACTGTGCTTACACGGAATCTTCTAAGAAGGTGCACCATTGAAATCAGTGATCATACAGTGTGACAGCATCTGCTGCCAGTCTGTGCAAGACAATGGGCCTGAATTTAGCAACGATGAGCACAATGTGTTCAAGAGGACAGCTCCCTGTTCCCAAATGTTTACAGTGAGACAGTCTAAGGGCTGGCTCAGGGTCCTAATTATGGTAATAACCGAGCATCCTTCAAGATAAACTGCAGGCAGGATTCTAATTAATGAACTCATTTCATCTGAAGCAAAAAGTCCACCTTCTGCACAAGAAAGAGGCATATCCATCAAGTCTGAGTGAGGCTTCAGGCCCACAGAATGTGTTCTATTCATGCCATTTAACATCTTTTATCAGTGGCTCTCAGAGCACTTTATTAACATTAACTCTCACTGCACTCAGGAAAGTTACTGATAACGCGTGAAAGCTCGAGCCTTGCGTCACCCCAGGAGATCCACCTGCTACACGTCCGGATCCTTCAGGTGCTGCTCACAGCCCAGCCTAGGGGAAGCAGGAGGAAGGAATGAGTGGTGCTTGGTAAGGGAAGAGAAAGTGTAGAAAGTGGCAATTCTGGTCCATGTTCTGATTCAACATTGGCAAATTTCAGACTTCAGCATCTCCAGTGAGAAACAGGATGATGTCTCTTCTTCCCAGTTTCAAAGGATTATCTCAAGGTGGGGACTCTGCCCCTCTTAGGGGGTCCACTTGCTCCTTCAAGCCCTTAACTGTGGTTTCTTCACAGGCAATCCAGTACCACAGTGAGGAGTGTGAGAGTTAGTTAAACTAGGTTCAGTTTCTAATCCTGTGGCCTCAGGCTAATGACTCAGCTTGTCTGGGCTGCAGACGACCACACCCCAAAATGAGGTTTGTCCTACGACTCATCACACAGGGCTGTTGTGAAGATTACGGTACAGGAGGGTTAGAGTCCTGCCTGGGCCTTACACTCTATGCAAACTGTTTAAGACACTGTCAGGAACATAGTTCTCCGTAAATGTGACTGTTATTGCTGCAAAGGTTTCTCTTTATCCTTGGTGTTTGACAGGGGTAGGAAACCAGTTAGAAGACCATTACAGAATCCAGGCAAAATGGTGCAGAGGGCTAGTTTGGAGAAGCTGGTAGATCTGAGAGCTATGTGAGATGCAGAGCCTTGGTTAGGCTGCCATTTAATACACGGTAGAGGCTTCAGGGTCTCCCTCTCGGCGTCTGTTTCTGTCCTTTCTAGCGAATCCCCGTTATATTTCTTTCATAAGGATGTTGTAACCAGAGACTGGGGGCTTAGAACAATAGAAATTTGTGGTCTCCCAGCTCTGGAGGCCAGAAGTCTGAAATCAAGGCTCCCTCCAAGATTCCAGGCAAGATTCCCTCTCATACTTCTCTTCTAGCTTCTGGTAGCTTCTGGCAATCCTTGCATTCCTTGGGTTGGAAATGTATTCCTCCAATCTCTGCCTCCATCTTCACATGGTCTCCTTCCCTGTGTGCCTCTGGGTTCAAATTTCTGTAAAAATGTCTATAAATTTGTCCAATTTATAAAGACATCAGTCATTGTGTTAGACCCACCCTACTCCAGCATAATCTCATCTTACTTTGATTGTATCAGCGAGACTCTCTCTCCAAATAAGGCTACATTCATAGGACCTAGAGATTAGAACTTGAACATCTTTTTGAGGGACACAGCTCAACCTACCTACAATACCCTTTAAGAGTGCCAGTCACAGCAAAAACAATTCAGTAGCCAATGGCATGATTTTGCTTTCACGAATTTTATTGCCATCACTCGCTAAATGCCTCCTTTGCCCCAGGTAGGCTAGGAAGGAGGGTCTTGGCAGGTTGGATGATGCCACCCTTCTTGGGTATATACTCCCTCTAGGTGAGCCCCAAGTGTTTGAGCATTGAAGAGACTCTGGAAACTTGGATCAGCCTCTCACAGGCTTTGCAGGATGCAACAGGGGACTCCCTAACCAGCCCTCACAGGCAAGCATCAGCCAACAGCTCCTTGCTCCTTTGTCAGGGCTTTGGGGCATTAAAACAGATGCCTTATTGCCTAACAGCAGATGTTATTCCTGGGGCTTCTACAAGTAACTTATCACATTCACTAATATTAAACATACACTTTTACAGCAAGCACAATTCAAATGCTTCAAAAGCAGACTTCCAAGAACATACTCAACAGCAGGATTACTACAGCATTCCTAAACATTTCTTTATTACCAATACATGTCAATTCTTTTGAATATTCAAGTCCTTTTCCCTAAAACACAGATCTGACCACCATCAAAACATTTTTTTTAACATACAGTTCAGTTTATCAATGGCCTACCAGATAGGCAGAGCTTATCTGGTTTCTTCTTAGGGGCACTGGCCTCCCTGAGGATTCTCTGATGCCCCAGGAGAGGTATAATCAACGTGATTGTAACAGATGGGAAGTGGGCATGAGAGAGAGGGAGAAGTAAAAGATGAGGTGCATATTCTAGTTTGGGTAATTCATGGTATATTTGGCATTTCAACAAATGGCATATTGGAGGAGGAGTTGGTATGCGTGTGGAGGCATGTTGAAAACATAGTTTTCTCTCTGCTCTCATGCCAAAGTGTGGGAAAGGGGAGGTTCCCAGCACACCAAGCAAGCAATCAATTCTTTTTTAAAAAAATGTTATTATTTTATTTTTCCATAGGTTATTGGGGTACAGGTGGTATTTGGTTACATGAGTAAGTTCTTCAGTGGTAATTTGTGAGATTTTGGTGCACCCATCACCCTAGCCATATACACTGCACTCTATTTGTAGTCTTTTATCCCTCGCCCCGCTCCCACTCTTTCCCTCAAGTCCCCAAAGTCCATTGTATCATTCTTATGTCTGTGTCTCATAGCTTAGCTCCCACATATCAGTGAGAACATCCGATGTTTGGTTCTCCATTCCTGAGTTACTTCACTTATAATAATAGTCTCCAGTCTCATCCAGGTCACTGCAAATGCTGTTAATTCATTCCTTTGTATGGCTGAGTAGTATTCCATCATATATATACACCACAGTTTCTTTATCCACTCATTGACTGATGAGCATTCGGGTTGGTTCTACAATTCTGCAATTGTGAATTGTGCTGCTATGAACATGCGTGTGCAAGTATCTTTTTCATATAATGACTTCTTTCCCCTGGGTAGATACCCGTAGTAAGATTACTAGATCAAATGGTAGTTCTACTTTTGTTCTTTAAGGAATCTCCACACTGTTTTCCATAGCAGCTGTACTAATTTGCTTTCCCACCAGCTGTGTAGAAGTGTTCCCTGTTCACCGCATCCATGCCAATATCTACTGTTGTTTTTTTTTTTATTATTATTTGTTGATTATGGCCATTCTTGTAGGAGTAAGGTGGCATCGCATTGTGGTTATGATTGCAAACATCTCTGCAGGGAATACCAGCTGGGTGTCCTCGAATTCACTTTTGACACTGTCTACCTGGAGATAGTATCAGATCCCAGAGGCTGAGGGCTCAGTCCCACAAGACTGCCCCCTACTTCCGATGCCTATCACAAATCCCAGGTGTTTCTTACCAACCAATTGTAAATTGAGGTTCCTGAAATCTTCTTTTTGGGGTCAATTAATTTGCTAGAATGGCTCACAGAACTCAGGGAACACAGTTACTGGCTTATTATAAAGGATATTACAGAGAACACACATGAAGAGACGCATAGGGCGAGGCACGGCGAATGGGCTTAGAGTTTCCATGCCCTCTGGGAATGCCACCTTCCAGGAACCTGCATATGTTCAGCTGTCCAGATGCTCTCTCTACATAACCCATCCCCTTGGGCCTTATATGGAGATTTCACTGCATAGGCGTGACTAAAGATGGAACAACTGTGATTGGATGAAAAGGGTAGGAGCTAATACTAATGGACAGTTTCGGGGAAACCCAGCAAGGCCTGTTCAGATTCTTCTGGGCCTCTTTGTGCAGTGTTCCTCCTCCACGGGATGGGGCAGGACCTCTTCTGAAATGAGGGTCTCATGACCTACAGTCAGATCAGGTAGGTCAGAGAATTTATGACCAATTCCAAGATAAAACTTCAGGGGAAGATTAGAGTATATTTTTAGATTCTATGGCCTGCTTTGGGGAGATAAAAAAAAGCAGGTGAAAGGAGGGCAGGATAGGATCAGAGCAAGACAGTTGGCTATTCAAGGCCTGCTTCTGAGGTCTAAGGCACTGCAACATTATGGTAAAAGACTGTCTTTCACCTTTACTGTTCTGAAGCTGCTTTGGAACCAAGGACAAAAGGCCAAACACTTGAATAAAAGATATGCTTACTTATTGTTTTAATCACTTAGGAAATAACAAGGGTGATGAGAGTTACAAGCCAGGAACCCTGAAGGAAAACTTGTATTTACATAAGTTATAATGTCACAGGTGGGGAGAGGCTACAATGAGTTCAGATCTGAACAGGTTGAGTTTGAAATGTATTGTGGGACATTCAAGTGGAGCCATCTGGAAGTTCAGGGACTCTGTGGGTCTAAAGTTCTGAAGTGACATCTCTCCTGTAGATGTTGACTTAGGCATCATCAGCATATGATGATAACTGGTCCAAAGAGTGGATGTGATCACTTGCAGAGTGTGCAGAGCGAGAATGAAATTGAAGCTGGGATGGAGCTGGGGGTTGGGTGGCCACCAGCACTTATGCCAAGAGGCTGAGCAGCCATGGGGAGCCTGCAGGATGGGGCGACGGTGGGTAAGAGGTGTGAGAACAAGAGGTGGGAGACAAATAGGGAGTCTGTTGTGACAGGAGAGGGACAGAAACTATGAGCTGTTTATACAAGGGGCTGGTGATCACCAGGATAAACTGCTGCTCAGCTGTCCAGCCAGATAAAGACTAAAAAGCATCCATTGAATTTTAGGAGAAAAAGGTGGTTGGTAGAATGGAAAGGACATGAGTCTTAAGATAGCAGTTGGGGAATGAAAAAAATAGATTATACAAAGTATAGAAAATTACTTGAAGAAAATTGGCTGGAAAGGGGTAAGTGAGAGAAAACAGTAGCTGGAAGGGAACATGGATTTTTTTTTTTTCTCTAAGGCGGGTGGGGTTTAAGCATGTTTATGTGTACATGGGAGAAACCCAGGAGAAAAGCGGGGCTCAAAGGTCTTCGGGAGAGAGAAAGAGATGGAATGATAAATGGAATTATGTCCCTGAGAAGGCAGGAGATGCTAGAATCCAGAGGCCTGGACCAAGGGAGGCACGTCTGTTTTCTATAAAAAGATACGTTTCGTATTCAGGCTCAGCCCCACAACTCCCCTGCTCTGTAGCCTCACTTCCTGAAATGCCTAGATGTTTGCAAAGAGACTTTCTCCTTCTCTCCTTCCTTCCCTTCTTCCTTCCTCATGTCTGTTCTGATCCTGTTTTTTCTCACGATTCCCCTTCCCGTCTATAAGAAACTCCAGTTTACAAAGGGATACCTGTCTAAGCTGCCCCAAACAGGGCTCAGCATACCCACCACCTACTCAAGCATTTCCGATACCTGCCTACTTCCCACAACAAGTATGAACTCTGGGTTATCCTCATCATCACATTAATTGCTAACTTACATATTTCCAGTCAGTCTCACATGCCAGTGTTCACCTTTCTCTCCATACAAGTGAATCACTGATCCTCCAGAAGCCCTGCTTTTCCTTACTCCCCCTGACTCCACTCCTGCTGCTTTCCCACTTTGAAATAACCTGTCCTGTGCTACCAGCACCCCCTGCCCCCCCAAAAAAACCCTGGCCATCCTAGACAGCCCAACTCAAGTGTCAATCAAGCCCTGTTTCTTCTGTGCTTTGGTGGAGTTGTCCCCAACCATTGAACCACATTCCCTCATTCTCGTCTCTGGTCATCTGTTACATGTAGCACTGTACAGGTAAGTTCTTGCTTTCTTGGATAAGAACCATCTGATCTACAGTGAAGTTATAAAGTCCTTGAGGGCAGGTCCCATGACCCTTGATACCATCCTTGCATTCTCTGCCATACCTAGAACAGCTGAGAGAGATGACCCTTGATGAGCATAAATATTTCCTTGAGAAATGGCAAATAAGTTAGTTTAGTCCAAACAAAAATAGGCAAACTGTTGAGGGTCAAAAGAATGATTGAATCTCATGTCACCCCAGAAAAGTGAAGAAACTTGCTTAAGTCATACAATTATTTAGTGAGAGAGATAGCACTTGAACTCAGAACTTCAGACTTTTGGACAAATGCTTTTCTCCTTATACCACATGGGTTCCCTCATGTTTTGCTGATAATATGAGCACTTTTGGGCAGAATTTGCTTCAACTTAAAGTGGTAATTAACTCTGATTGCTCTTTGTGCTCTACATTCTCCAGCCATTTGAGCATCTCTGACTCTAGCTCATTGTCATGTACCCCTTCCTTCAGGGAATGGGAAGCATGGTCTTCAAAGTGGCCCTAGAGATCCTCCAGCTTCATCCTCCATCACTGGGAAGCTCATGGTCTCAAGGAGCAGGTGAATTACACGGCCACTCTACTAATAATGTTAAGTTAGCTAGCAATGGGTTTAAATGAGAACGTCTCATTGGACTTGTTTCCAGAATGTAGTGAGCAGTGAGACTCAGATTAAGTGATTATTATGTAATCAGAATGGGTTTCAGTCATCCATGTTGAGGTGAATGCCAGTTGCCAATGTTACTAGATTAAGCTGATCACTATTTGAAGCCAAGTAATTTCTCATGGAACATAGTTCATCCATAACCAGTTACTCTTGTGAAGGAGTTT
Organism: Lagothrix lagotricha; assembly: GCA_963574225.1. Taxonomy (NCBI): domain Eukaryota; kingdom Metazoa; phylum Chordata; class Mammalia; order Primates; family Atelidae; genus Lagothrix; species Lagothrix lagotricha. The sequence continues at coordinate 8,668 of CAUYNB010010816.1, forward strand.
GCAGTGACAAAACAAACCTGGCTTTACCATAACAGGTCACTAGGTTTGTTCAATGGCTTGTTAACATTAAATGGTGACAGAAGTCACCATTGTGGATATAACAAAACAGAATCAAATAAAAACTTCTGGAAGTATTTAATGCTAAGTCAACATTTGACTTAATTTCTTTGAAACGATGGTTCTCCTTAATTTCATTTTTTTTTAAATTTAACTTTTATTTTAAGTTCAGGGGTACATGTGCATGTTTGCTATATAGGTAAACTTGTGTCATGGGGCTTTGTTGTACAGATTATTTCACTACCCAGGTATTAAGCCTAATATCCATTAGTTATTTTTTCTGGTCTGTTTCCTTCTCCCGCTGTATTAGTCAGGGTCTCTATTGGGACAGAACTAATAGGATACACACACACACACACACACACACACACACATGTGTATGTGTGTATATGGGAGATTATTAGGAGAATTCACTCATTCTATCACAAGGCGAAGTCCTACAATTGGCCACCTGCAAGCTGAGGAACCAGGAAGCCAGTTCGATTCCCCAAACCTCAAAAGTAGGGAAGTCAGTAGTGCAGCCTTCAGTCGGTGGCCAAAGGCTAAAGAACCCCTGAAAAACCACTAGTGTAAGTCCAAGAGTCCAAAAGCTAAAGAACTTGGTGTCTGATGTTTGAGGGCAGGAAGTATCCAGCACAGGAGAAAGATGGAGGCCAGAAGACTTACCTAGTCTAATCTTTCTATGTTCTTCTGGCCTGCCTTTATTCTGGCCCTGCTGGCAGCTGATTAGATTGTGCCCACCCAGATTGAGGATGGGTCTGCCTTTCCCAGTCCACTGACTCAAATGTTAATCTCCTTTGGCAACACCCCCACAAGCACAATACCTTGCATCCTTCAATCCAATTAAGTTGACACTCAGTATTAACTATCACACTCACCTTCTGCCCTCCAATAGGCCCCAGTGTGTGTTATTCCCCTTAATATGTCCATGTGCCCTCATCATTTAGCTTCCCCTCATAAGTGGGAACATGCAGTACTTGGTTTTCTGTCCCTGTGTTAGTTTGCTAAGGATAATGGCCTCTAGCTCCATCCATGTTCCTGAAAAGGACATGATCTTGTTCTTTTTCATGGCTGGGTAGTCTTCCATGATGTGTATGTACCATACTTTCTTTATCCAGTCTATCACTCATGGGCATTTAGGTTGATTCCATGTCTTTGCTATTATGAATAATGCTACAGTGAACAGATGCATGCATGTGTCTTTATAATAGAACAATTTATATTCGTTTGGATATCTACCGAGTAATGGAAGTGCTGAGTTGAATGGCGTTTCTGTTTTTAGGTATTTGAGGAATCACCACACTGTCTTCTACAATGGTTGAATTAATTTACACTCTCACCAGTAGTGTATAAGTATTTCTTTTTCTGTGCTATCTCACCAGCATCTGTTATTTTTTGACTTTTTATTAATAGTCATTCTGACTGGTGTGAGATAGTATCTCATTGTGGTTTTGATTTGCATTTTTATAATGATCAGTGATGTTGAGCTTCTTTTTTCATATGATTGTTATAACTGAATGTATGTCTTCTTTTGAAAAGTGTCTGTTCATGTCCTTTGCCCACTTTTTTTTTTTTTTTTTTTTTTGAGACAGAGTCTTACTCTGTCACCCAGGCTGTAGTGCAGTGGTATGATCTTAGTTCAAACTCTGTCTCTCAGGTTCAAGCAATTCTCCTGTCTCAGCCTCCTAGCTGGGACTACAGGCACCTGCTACTATGCCTGGCTAATTTTTGTATTTTTAGTAGAGATAGTGTTTCACTATATTGGTCAGGCTGGTCTTGAACTCCTGACCTCAGGTAATCTACCTGCCTTGTCTTCCCAAAGTGCTGGGATTATAAGCGTGAGCCACTGCACCAGGCCTGCCCACTTTTTAATGGGGTCATTTGTTTTTCTCTTGAAAATTTGTTTAAGTTTCTTATAGATGCTGGATGTTAGACCTTTGCCAGATGCGTAGTTTGCAAATTTTTTCCCCATTCTGTATGTTGTCTATTCACTCCATTGATAGATTTCTCTGTTGTATGGAAGCTCTTTAGTTTAATTAGATCCCATTTGTCAATTTTTGCTTTGTTGCAATTGTTTTTGGCATCTTCATCATGAAATCTTTGCCCATTCCTATGTCCAGAATGGTATTGCCTAGGTTATCTTCCAGAGTTTTTATAGTTTTGGATTTTACAGTTAAGTCTTTAATCCATCTTGAGTTAATTTTTTAATATAGTTTCTTTAATAATTTTTTAAATATTTTCCAACATTTTACATCTCTAATGTGCTTTCTCTGTTTTAAAACAGATCCATATCGGAGTCATTATTGTTCTTTTTCTAAAGTAGCATTGCAAATCATGTAAGTAAGCAAAATTTTCCAGTTTCATCATGAAAAATATATAACTGATGTTATTAGTCTCCAACAGACAGACAGCCTGCTATAAAATAGCAAATTCAACATTCTTGATTAGTGGGATGAGGTCATTGTATATCACATTAGTTAATGTGTAATCTTTCTTTAAATACTTTGTTTCTAATCCTCTCTTTTCCACCAAGTTATCATAAAATCCTGTTCCCTACCCTGCCACAGGGAAATTGTCAAAATTCTGCTGCTGTTGACACTGCCCCTCAAATTATAACACACAAGCCACACATTTTAATCCCATTACCCATAAATTTGATGCTACAAGCTATATGTAGACCATAATTCATTTCTAGAAATTGTTGTAATAAAGTGATTGTCATGAAGCAAGCTACATTTTCCCATGGGAACTGTGTGATAATTGAGGTTGCATTTCTGATCCAGAATACTATATCAAATAAACATGGCTATGTGCAATATGTGCCATAAAATCAAATATACAAAACGATTAACCTCTTCAATTAACTAAAGTAGTAATGCCTATAAATTAGGCATGAATGTACTGCACACATTACTCAATGGGCTCCCAATGGGTTATAGAGTGTACAAATGGCACATAAAATTTATGAGTGATCAAATCAAAGATGTGACCTAAAATAAAAGCTGAAATTTACTTTATGTCATAAATTAACAATCCTTTTATGTGCCTTATTAGGCAATGGAAAAAGTTTCTCTGGGTTGATGTTTGCACTACAAAATCCCTAAGATCATTCAGAGGATGAGACTTGGGTTGTGTGAATAGTGCTATTAGCAGTAGGTCTGGGTGAAAAGAGAACTGGACTGGGATTCAGGCCACTTAAATTAAACCCAGTTGCTTTCTATGAGCTAGGCAATGTACAAGATTCAGGTTTAGCTGCAGCTGAGGTTTTTGGACCTCATAGCTCTAAACCCCCATGATTCTGTAACCTAAAAAGCTTTATGAAGATGACCTGGATGGTCAGCTTTCCTGAGAAGCTGTCTACAGATGTTTAGGCTAATAATTTTTATACTTTCCTATATAAATTCAGCTTTAGCAAAGCAGAGTGTTTCAATGTCATTTCATTCACATTAGGAGTCTGAAAATATTTCAATATTCCCTCTGTCTGGGGATGGACATGAGACAAGGTTGAGGACTAGAACTGATATCTTACTGAAAAGTTTACTTGAGATAACAAGAAAGGACACCAACCTCCCTCTTACCTTTCACATCTCCTAGATTTAAAGCTGCTTGAGATCAAATCACATAAAAGTTATTGGGAAAAAATAAGCCCTCCAAATTATTTTAATAGTCGCTCTGTGTAGAGATAGACATGAGATGAGGTCCAAAAATTATTTTACTGGATATATGGTTGGACATTGTCAAATTAACTCACACTTCATTAGGAACCTGCAAAAATGGAAAGTGCCTTTCCATTTCCGGCAACACACTGGACTTGGTATCATACTGACTCTGCCTCTATTTAAAAATTATTTTCAAATGCATCTATGGGCTGGCAAGATACTCAGACAACAAGAGCTAAGTTAAACCTTTAACCTATAGAAGTAAATAAAGCACCAAATCACCCTTTCACCATGAGTATGTTTACTGAAACCCAGTGAATTTGAGCTTGGCTTTCAAAGCCTTGTGGGGATGGGGATATTTTTACAAAATCCAGGACCCACTACCCATGAAGTGTCTGATTAAAGGTCTCATGCATAAAGCTGAGAGTCAAAGGGAAATATCCAGAGGATAATAATGAAGTGAAAATGAATCTGTACATGGGTTGATGCAGGAGGGGAAACTACAAGGAAACTGCCCATCTTGAATCTTGGAGTTGAGTAGAGGAAAAATTAATCTTTCTTGAGAATTCAAAATTATAAGCTTGCCTTCATATGTATTTGTTAATTTACAATATCTTGTCACTTCTAAAACCTTCAGGCATGGGTAGGTTAAAGGAATCCAGGGATGGTTGGTGCCCCAGGCACTTGGCAAAATAAATAGAAATCCTAAATTCATATTCTAAAGAATGTGAATGTACAGTCACAAATTACAAAATAAGAAGGAAACAAACCAAGGTAAATGCAAGCCAGAAGAAACAGCAACAGCAGAAGCAGATATAAAACTAGTTCCGATACTAGAATGATCAGGTACAGAAAATAAGTTTGCTGGATGTTTAAAGAAATAAGAGAATGATAGAAAACATACACAAAGAGTAAGAAATCTAAAATTTTGAAATTTAAAATTTGAAAGTTCAGCCTAAAAGTTTCTCAGTATACAGTGAACTGTAACCTAACCGGATGTGTAACAGACCATAATTTACTCTTATACCAATCACTGAGTTTTGGCCATTAAAGTGGCCAACTGTTAAAGCCATGTTCAAATAAGGCAAATGCTAAACTATAACCAACTGGCTTTTTCTGTACCTCACTTCTGTTTTCTGTACATCACTTCTGTTTTTCTGTCCATAAACCTTCTTTGAGCATGCAACAGGATTGGAGCCTCTCTGAACCTGGTCTGGCTTGGGGGCTGTCCAATTCATAAATTGTTCTTTGCTTGATTAAACTCTGTTAAATGTAATTTGTATAAGGTTTTTCTTTTAACAGAGATGAAAGTCCTCATAATTAAAGCACTGAGTTTCACAGCAGAGTAAACACAACTGGAGAGAGAATGGTAAACCAGAAGAAAGATTAGTAGAAATTGTTCCAAAGGCAGCACAGAGAAGAAGCAAAGAGATTGAAAATATGTAAGAGAAATTAAGATACATACAAGATACAATAGGAAATTCTAAATACAGCTCATTAGAGTTCCTAAAAGTGAGGTGAAAAAGAATGGAATTGAGAAAAGATATGAAACAGTCAAGTCTGATAATTTTTTTTTTCAGGAGGAAGGAGGGTTTATTCATCCAGGAGCAACGTGGCATAGTTGCCTAACAGCCAAGCTCCCCTAACAAAGGAAGATTCCATCTTTATATAGGCTTATACTTTAGATGTTATACGTGGAAGAATCTTAGGTTTCTAGCTTAACATATGAAAAGGGTCTCAGGAATTACATATGAAACGGTTTCAGTTTACAGTCTTAGGAATGAAAAGGGGAAGTTTACAGTCTTAGGAATAAAAAGCGGAAGTTGATCTGAGATGCCTGGGTCTCCCTCTTCACCCTGGACACAAAGACCTCTTAGCTAAGGTTCTTTCTCAGTCAGATTTAACCAAGACCTCTAATACGCCAACAGGAATGCTAGAGCTTTCGGGCCCTGGGCAGCGCCCTGCATGTTCCACACACTCTGAAGCTCCTGTATTTGCATCCAGACTAGCTGCTCCAAGCTTGGGTCTGACCTTCAGAAAACCACTGTGTTGGCTGATTCCAGAGAAGGGCTGTCCTCCTTCTCTCCTCAGTCATTTGTCTCATCTTATCTAGGGGGATCATCTAGCAATATTCCAAATAGAAAACTCCTGACATTTTCCTCCTGCTAGCCCACACCCTGTGAAAGGCAAACAAACCCATTTCTTTGTGGATTAAAAAGAGTTTTTAAATACAATAGTATGAAAATGTAACTTAAAAACATAAGTCAAACAGCATACGGAAGACTTAAAAATCTCTGTTTTGCCCATTAGTCCCATAAGTATATTGTAGGAAATAAACACATACCCCAACCCAGTAACACTGTCACAGCTCATCAAACCAGCTTCAGAAATCAACAGTTACAAAAGCCATTTCGATTAAGAAAGCATTCCGGTTCCAGATTGGTCAATGAGTCACTTTTAGCCTGAAGGCGTTCTGAGTGGCACCACAGTGAGGGGACCCACCCACCATCTGTGTGCCTGTGCTTCCTTCCACCTTGCCACCTAGTGGGACACAGGGAAGGGCCTTGGGTTCCTCAAAACACTGGGACAGCACAACTCCTTCCTTGCATATTTGGTCAGTGTTTATAGAGCAAGTGAAACTGCTCCTCTTTCCTCTTTTAAAGTCACAGTAGTCTAGGGGCAGAGACACCAAGAGGAGCAGAGATGGAAAGGAAGGGCAGAGAGGGGGAAGGAATGACGCTGCAGGGTGACCTCTGAACACCTGTGGCCTGCAGGGCCCTCTGTCACCCGCAGCATGGGAATGTGTCCTGGGGCAGCCTGAAGGCGGCTTGTTGGGGGTCAGTCTGCCGAGGTCCTCCTCCACATGGGACTCCTAGGTCTGATTATCCCCAAACATCAGGATCTCAGACTCAGACTCTTCTTGGGACATGGCCCTCCAGTAGCGGACCTTGCTCCCATTCCTGGTTGGCGCCCCTTTCTTGTAGCTTAACTTTCGTCTTTTCCTTTCTCATGAGGAAATTGTCCATTAACCAAAACATCAAAGCGTTGACATAGTTACATGGGTCAATAGTGGGAAGGGGACGATCAGCATGAGGATGGTCAGTTCAAGTCTGGGTTTTCAATGGGATTCAACAGGGCCACCTTTTTCCACTGAAGTATTAGGAGGACAATGAAAATGACAGATTTTTCAAAAATCAAGATCACGATGTAAAGAGCGCACTGCCAGACCCAAGCGCCACACTGCAGGGGTCTCCATGTTCCCCAAATCGCAGGGACTCCCATGGCTGCCACTCCACCGGGTCCCTGAGGGTGCGCACCCCACGGAGAGGAGCGGCCTGCCGGCGGTGGCTCCAGGACGAAGCTGTGAGGCACAGTGAACAAGGGTCCTCAGCGAGATCTGCTAGGTATACCTTTGCAAAGTGGGTGAACAGCGTTCCCATGGCTTGTTTGAAAGTATCTAAAACCCAAATCCTCCACAGACGTCTTTCTTGCTTTGGTTCTCTGAAGCGTTTGAGCATGAACGTGCTGAAGGCCACGACACTGAGCAGCCACTGCGGGAAGATGCCCAGACTGTGCACGAGCACCCTCCCAGATGCGACTGTGGAGGGCGGCCAGCCTGGCAGTCCACAGCTTGAGTTCACGGGTCCTGGTGGGGCCCTGCATGGCCTGCCTGGCAGGAGGGGTGCGGGGCCCGCCAAACTCGCAGCTGGGAGCCGGAGCCAGAGCTCCAGTCTGTACCTCAGCCTGGTGGCCGATTGTGCGGCCGCGCTTAACCCAGAATATGAATTTTCAAGTAGGAGTTGGGAAGAGTGAGAAAAAGGCCAATCAGGAAAGGGGCAAGGTTGGCTTGGTGTGGCTAACGTGGTGGAGAAACGCAGCTGTCTACAATAGAGGACCTGAGCTGGGAGGTTCCTCTGCAATGCCTAGACCACGCAGGCAGGACCAACCTGCCCTGCATCCTCTCTCCCCAGGCTGAATGTAGCTCTTGTGCCTTCAGTGCCAAGGAAGCCGCAGTCCCAGGCCAGAGGAAGGGCTGAGGTGGACAGTGGAAAAGGAGGGGGTGGATGCAGAAGGGAACTCCTGGAAGCAATGACTTCCGGAGGATAAATGAAAAATATTACTTGAAAATAGGACGAAAAAGAAGGATATGAAGAACAAGGTGGAAATAATCTGAAATTCCATACATGGTGTTTATGTTAAGATTTTGGTATAATCATATGTAATTTTTATAAGATTATGATTATATACCTCAAGATTATTTAAAATGACTAGAGTTTATTTATTTTTAAAATATTGATTTATTTTTGAGACTGAGTCTCACTCTGTCACCAAGGCTGGAGTGCAGTGATGTGATCTCGGCTCACTGCAACCTCTGCCTCCCAGGTTCAAGCAATTCTCCTGCCTCAGTCTCCAAAGTATCTGGGACTACAGGCACAAGCCTCCGTGCCCAGTTAATTTTTGTACTTTTAATAGAGACAGGGTTTCACCATGTTGGCCAGGATGGTCTCAATCTCTTGACCTGATGATCCGCCCACCTTACCCTCGGAAAGTGCTGGGATTACAGGTGTGAGCCATGGCTCCTGGCCTAGAGCAGGGTTAGAATTCATAGTGCCGGGTTCTCTCTTACTGCTGTCAGTTAAACCCTTTTGTTTTTTGCCTTATGTGACTTTATTTTCTTTATTCATTTTGATTTCAACTCTTATTATAGATTCGAGAGTACACGTGCAGGTTTGTTACATGGGTCAATTGTGGGAGCTGCCTCAGGGCCTGGACTTGTATCCCATGGGTCCATGGGACTGACTTTTAAAAATCCTTCTCATGAGCAGCCTCTGCTCTTCGCCTTCCACCTTAATCCCTGGAACCCAAGTCACTTTCTGTGGGAAGGCAGCCCTGCACTCCCTCCTTTTGAATTAGGTGTACCAGGGTCTCCCAGCCCCCTCCTCCTGGGATTAAGGAGGAGATTCCATTCACTGGAGAAGAGCAGAGGAACTGGGTGTAACCCCAGGAAGGAGAGGCTTCCAAGGACTGTGGACCCAGGGGAAAATGCTGGAGGTAATTCCCAGGGAAGTTGCCTGGGTAGCAGCCACTGAGGCGGAGGCTGACTGAAGAGGCTGTCTAGGAGTAGGAGGCCAGATCTCTGGGAACTCCCTGGGAATATGGCTTAGTCTTGGGACAATGCCCCTGCCATCCAGCCTCCTCACACTCCAGATCCTGGCCCTGCCTGGAGTAGAGCTGACTCAGAGACAAGGGTGCTGAGCTGCTGCTGGAGTTCCAAGGTCACTGCTGAGCTGGACCAGGAATGGATGGGGCAGGGCGGGGACAGTCCCATTCAGAACTGTGGGTGCAGCTCCCAGGGTGAGGAGAGTCTAAGAGAGAAGAGGAGGGAGGATGTTCCCTGAGTGGTTGGGTGCAGAGTGGGACTCAGGGGCTCTCTCCAGTCCTCACCATGGGCTAAGCCCTCCCCAGCTGCCAGGGGCCACTGGCCCCCTTGCCTCTCTCTGGCTTCTGCCACCACTTCCAGATGCCCTCATGATGATTAAGGCAAGGATGCACTTGGGGCTTCCCTTTGAGGATGGCTGCAGGGGCCATCCATGGACTGAGCAGAGGTGTGGGTGCAGCCATGGAATCGGGTGTGGTTGGCCACAGACGGGTGTGCAAAGTGAGCCCCACACATGCATAGACCCCACCCTCGCCTCCTGCTCCCAAGAGAAAAGCAATTGATCAGATTCTGATTGAGCAACAGTAGGCTACTAGGGCTTTTTTCCCTCCAAAGCTGTAAACAAATCTAGCATATTCTCAAAGACCTCATGCTTCTAGCAGAGAGGCAAAAAAATGTGTGAGCAATTATCACACAGGGAGATCTGGATGGCTCACTGTGGATCCAGGTCTCAGGGAGCAGGAGGGTGCTCTTTCTTGTGGGAAGTTGAGGGACAGACATGGGAGGGGGTACTTGTGCCCAGCTTTGAAGGATGGCCGGCCCTTGCCCAGGGGGAACAGGCAAAAAGCAAGCACTGGCAGTTGGGAACCATGGGGCACTTTCACTTGAATCTGCTCTGCTGACCCCCCTGGGCCATCCCCAGACCTGGTGGGGGTGGGTGGGGGCTGCGCTGTTCTAAGGGGAGCTCAGGGCCAATCTCTCTGATGTGCTTTCTAAATCGGCAAGGTGTCTCACAGGTTGTGATTTTAGAGACAAGGTCCTAATGCTGTCCTCGATCTTAATGAGCAGAGTCTTTTTGCCAATTGCATTGGACAGATCCAAGCAAGACATACATTTTTAAGATAATTTTTTAAAGCTGTTTAATTTTTATAAAAACATAGAACATAACATTTACCATCTTAACCAATTGTTTAGTGAAAAATATGTTGTTTGAAGCCTCTGAAAGCCTGGTGTTTCTGGAATAAAATCTAGCCCCGGGCCAGGCGCAGTGGCTCACCCCTGTCATCTCAGCACTTTGGGAGGCCCAGGCGGGCTGATCACTTGAGCCCAGGAGTCCGAAACCAGCCTGGGAAACATGGTGAAATCTCGTCTCCACTAAAATACGAAAATTAGCCCGGCTTGGGGGCGCGCACCTGTGGTCCCAACTACTCCGGAGGCTGAAGCAGGAGAATCCCTTGAATTCAGGAGGCCGAGGTTGCAGTGAACCCAGATCGCACCCCTGCACTCCAGCCCGGGCAGAGTCACCAAGAAAAACAAACAAACAAACAAACAAACAAACCAAGCCCGGGCTATAACCACGTCCACTAGGGATCTGGGCGGCGGCCGCGGGGATGGGACGGGGCCTGGGGCTGCGCATTGGGCGGGGAGATGGTCACTCCGCAGGGCAAGGAGAGGGAAGGCGGGTGTCGCTGGTCCAGGCGAGGACAGGCAGCTCCCGTCGCCGCTGAACACAGCTGTGCATTTTCTTCACCTTTCTGTGCATCGGTGTCCACATTGGGTTAATAAAAAACTTAAAAAAAATACTGTGGTCACTACACGAGGCGGTCCCGGAAAAAAAAATACTGTCGTCACTACATAAGGCGGTCCTGGAAGGAAGCCAGGCTTGGGGTTCTAGCAGGCAGCCAAAACCTTCTCTCGCAACCACACTGCTACGGTTGCTATAGAGTTGACTGACGGGGCTCCTGTGGGTAGATGGGATTGGCTGGGCGCATCCCCAAGGGGCGGGTAGAACATGTGCGGGAGTGGATGGAGTTTTGAACGGCCTTCCCCGGCAATACAGCCAGCCTGCGAGCCGCCATGCGTTCGCCTCTCCGGGCTCTGCGTCTTCCCTCCCTTGGATTCAGATCCGAAATGTCGGGATCCGCCAGCCCCGCGTTCCTTCGACACTTCCTGTTTGTCCTCCTGCTGTGCTGCCGGTCCTGGGCCGGGCAGTCAGGTGAGTTCGGATGTGGAGGCTGAGCCAGGCGGGGACCAAACGGGGGGCTGCGAACTGCAGCGGATTTCAGAGGAGGGGAGGCTTCTGGAAGGAAGAGCGCGATCTCTCCGAACTGCGCCGCCGCTCAGTTCCGCTCCGAGGCTCCTTCCCGCCCGGTCCTCTCCCGGCTCCTGCGTCTCCCCACCCTTGGGGCGAGGAGCAGGGCGGAGAGGACGCGAGAAAGGACCCTCAGGAGGGTGGAGACGCCAGAGGGCTGCAGAGGGCGAGGTGGGGCGGGGATCCCTAGTGCAGCCCGGCAGTCCCTCCTGCCCTCGGGAAGAAGAAACCAGAGACCCCGGAACCCGAGCTGGGGTCAGGACAGGAGTAAAAGGGGGTTCCACAGGGACAATATCACAGACACCCCCACCAGCCACAGGCCTGCTCTGCTCTCACCCGCTCTTCACACACAAACCCTCCAGCACCCTCAGGGCTCCTGCACTTTTCCCCTGCGCTTTCCTGCAGACACTCACCTGCACCCAGGGGCTCAGCAGACACTTCCCACCCCTCCCCTAACATCCACTGCCACCTTCCAGGTCACATCCTCTTACTCCCCACCTCAGCCCAGCTGGTCACTCCAGAGGTCTCCCCATCCATGAAGGGGCCCTCACCACCTCCTACACCACCTGGCACCTTCTGCCGCTTGCCTGAGGTCACACCCCAGCAAACACAGCCCAAGCTCCCCACAGAACCTGTGCAGGGGCGATGGGAAGTGCCATTTCCTCCAGGATGACCCTGGGAACTCTGGTGAGTAGAGGTGCCCACTTCCCCTCTTGGGGCCCAGACCCGCCTGTTCTTCCTACTGGGGAGCCAGCGTCATAGAGAATAGTCACTGTGTAGACAGCGGTCAGGAAACCCTTTCTAGAAAGGGAAGTAGGATGCCCTGTAATTTTTGCAGGCCTTGGCTTCTCTGTCTCTTGTGTCAAGTCCTGTCCCTTTGTAGAGCAGCAGCAGGCAATGGCGACCTGCAAATGAGGGGGGACCAGATTCAGACCCTGTCCTAGGTTGCTGTCCCCAGATGAGGGGAGTACAGTGTCCCAGTGAAGAGTGCCCCATCCCCTAAAGTGTCATCTCCAAGTGGCGTCTCAGGTGTCGGTTGGAGAGTAGAAGGTGGTCCTACCTTGCCTGTGGCTTCTAGGTGGGATGGATGTGACAGCAGTGGGGTCCCATGGTTCGGTGGTGTGGATGTGACAGCAGCGGTGTCCCACGGTTCGGGGCCTACTCTTCCTTCCTTTGTTGCTGAGTGGCATCTGTGATCCACCAGGGCCATCAGGGACCCTCCCTGAAGCCTCAGGTTTGAGCTGAGGGTGAGAGGACAACTGCTTGTGCAGCGTCTTGGTTTCCTGCGGCCCTGCTCCTGCCCATCCCAGGAGAACTGTAGGGCTGATGGCCCCACAGCGATGTGGGGTGAGCCTTATGCTGTGCTGAGGCACAGGATCCGAGAAATAAAGAGACAGGACACAGAAGTACAAGGAAAACGCAGCTGGGTTCGGGGGGGCCACGCCACCTATAAGCAGAGTCAGGCGAGGCCCTGAATGTCCAGAAGCATGAGTATTTATTGTGTATAGGTTAGGGGGCAGGGCAGTAAGTGAAATCATCTTTAAGGATAATGATAGGGTTGTGAGCAATAAAACATGGGGTCCACCCCCATTAGGTCACCTAGGCCAGGAGGTGGACAGTGCACAGCAAGGGGCCCATTCCCATCAAGGCAAGGGCCGTGTGCAGAAAGGGGCCCACCCCCATTAGGTCACTGAGGCTTGAAGGTGGGCCGTGCGCAGTGAGGGGGGTGCAGTGTGCAATACTTCTATCTATGGGCAAACTACTTCTAAGAAGATTTATAGGAGGATGCTTTAAGTCACATAGCGGTGACAGAGCTGTCAAGGTTACCTTCTGGCAGCTTCCAGTGGGTTCTGTGGGAAGATGCTTTTCGAGCAGCACAGTAGCAAGAGCTGATAAAGTTCAGTCACCAAGGTGGATTGTCGGTCTAAAGGCAGCCTTCCACAAGAACTGGAGCAAGGTCCTACAACTCCTTTATCAGGAGGAGTGGCTCTCGCCCCAAGCCTGCCATACAGTGGGTATCTTTACGATACTGAACGCTGCCGCCTGGGCCATGGATTCTTGTCCTGGTATAAGTGTTTTCCCTTAAATCATGCTCTGTACTGTGTCTGCTCTAGGCATTCCTCTGATTATAGGCTGCTTATTCCTTAATTCATGCTCCGTACTATGTCCACTCTAGGCATTCCTCCGATTATAAACTAAGATATAATTATAGGTATATATGTAGGGAGATGTTCCTTAGGCACTCATACTATCAACTATTATATGATTATATAGAGAGGATTATATAAAGGGATTCTTCAAGCCCTAATTCTATAAACTAATATATGATTATGTAAAGGATTATATAAGAGGAAATAGCTGAGTAGTAACACTATAAAGTGAGATATTCTTCAAGCCCTAACTGTGCCAGGGTTCTGCTTAGCTCTCATTCCTCAGTGCCTCTGTGGGGGGTTACCCACAAGCCTTATAGCTATATGTAAGGTTTTAAAAATTAAATTTCAATAGAAAATTTCAGGTTTTTTTTTTTTGCAGAGAAGTATTATAGGATCTGTAATAAAAAGCATAACATATATTAGGATAGAAATATATCCTAATATATATGATGATTCTAGGATAGATACAAAGTGGGATAGAGATTAAATCTCAGGGAGAATAACACAATCTATCATTTCTATCATTGTAGAGCTTGTGTATGTCTAAACAGTGTGATTACGGGGGTCCAATCATTTATGGTATTTGTATTCCATTGGTAAAGTAACAGTTTACTTTAAAATGTATCGATATTCCAGAAATCTGATCCTTTGTAACCATTTAAACTTGTTAGGAAAAAATTTAGATGTCAGCATAGAAATTCACCAGGTGTGGTGACAGGCGCCTGTAGTCCCAGCTACTCCGTAGGCTGAGGTGGAAGAATCGCTTGAACCCCGGAGTTTGAGGTTGCAGTGAGCGGAGATCGCACCATGGCACTCCAGCCTGGGCAACAGGGCGAAACTCCGCCTCAAAAAAAGGAAAAAAAAAAGAGAGAGAAAGGAGTTTGAGGACCAATATAGATGGCTAGGTGCTCAGAATCTTATCCAGGATCAGGCCCTGTGTGGCCAGCTATGCCCACCTGCCAGGCATGCATGTCTCACCAGGCCACCAGGACATCCGCTGCTTTCAGCGCCCAGGTCCTATCCCGGTGTCCTCATCAGCATACTGCACTGTCGGGATCCCCTCGGGGTGTTGAGACCGCCAGGCTCCCTGTGGACCAAACTGCGGCACAGAAAGCACATGGCAAGATGGGAAGGTTTGCTGATGCCTCCCAAGGAGGGCAGATTGTTTCTGGTGAAGGCTGACGGGGATAGGAAAGGAGATTTACCAGATCAATCACTGCATAACAGGCGCTCAGTTGTATTGATTTGTTTCTTTAAGGAGAACACACTTGAAACAGCAGCTACAAGGGGAGTCACCTTCTGACAGCTGGCGATGATCTAGGCATTCCCCAAAAGCATCATTTTCTGCCGAAAAATGGAGAATAAAGCTGGAGAATGAAGTCTCACAGTGCCGTTAGTCTGTGCAATCCCCTAGTAATGCTGTGTTCTCTCTGACGGGCTGTTGTGGTAGGAGATTCGTGCCTCTCCTGCTGGCTTTTCTTACAGCGAGGTCAGGGGATGATAATGGTAGTTGACATTTGTTGAGTGTTTACTGTGTGAGACCCTGCTCTAAGCAGCTTATATTTATTAGCCAATATGGTTTGGTCCCCTCTGAATCTCATATTGAAATGTGATCCCCAGTGTCAAAAGTGGGGCCTCATGGGAGGTGTTTGGGTCATGGGGGCGGATGCCTCATGAACGGCTTGTGCCTTCCTCACCCTAATGAGCTCTCACTCTGTGAGATCACGAACTCACATGAGAGCTGGTTGATTAAAGCACCTGGCATCTTTCTTGCTCCGCCACTTGCCATGTGGCACACCTGCTCCTCCTTTACCTTCTACCATGAGGAAAGGCTTCCTGAGGCCTCCCCAGACGCTGAGCAGACACAGGTGCCAAGCTTGTGCAGCCCGCAGAACCATGAGCCAAGTCAGCCTCTTCTCTTTATAAATCACCCAGTCTCAGGTGTTCCTTTAGAGCAATGCAAAACCAGACGAACACATTAGCCAAGTGATCTTCCAAACAAAACCAAACTCTACAAGCTCTAGAGGCGGCAGAGTCCACCTCCCTCTTATAACATATGAATGCAGTGGGGGGGCTTAAACTGGTAATTTCCTGTTACACAACATATGGTAATTCATTTCCACAGAGTCACAAAACGTCCCTCAAGCTTTGATTTTGGAATTTAGGAATATGTTGCTCGCTCTGGGAATAGAGGGATGATTCTCCTTCAAGGACCGTGCAGTTGTTTAAAGTTCTATGTTCCTCTGATACTCTCAGCAGTGAGAGAACACGGAGGAAATGTGCCCGTCTATGGCGGTGCCCGCGGAAGGACTCGGCAGCAGAGGACTCCACCCACACAGGAAAGATGGACAGCTACTGGGTAGCAGAAACAAAACCAACAAAACCTGACTCATAAAACCTGTGAGCAATGCTCCCAAATCAAAGGAAGAAGCTGCGGGTCACAAATCATCCGGTACTCCAATGTCCCAGAATTCAGAAATAACAGATATGTGGACCAGGAGCAGTGACTCCCGCTTAAACTGCAGCACTCTGGGAAGTCAAGGTGGGACGGCCACTGGAGCCCAGGAGTTTGAGACCAGCCTGGGCAATATGCAATATGGTGAGACTCCATCACTTAAAATAAATAAGTAAATTTGCCGGGCATGGTGGCAAGTCCTTGCAGTCCCAACTCCTCAGGAGGCTGCGGTGGGGGTGGGTCAGCCTGCGGAGGGGAAGTCTACAGTCAGTGAGCCGTGATGGCATCACCGCACTCCAGCCTCGGCAACAAAGCAAGACCCTGTCTCTAAAAGGGAAAACAAACAAACAAAAACTGAAAAAAAAAATAACAAATGTGCAAACATTTGATGAATAATGCAAATATTTCTCTCCACTTTTACAGGGGTAAATTTTTGTAATTATGGAGAGGCAGAAAGAGGTGGAGAGAGAGAGAATTTCATAACAGCAGGATATTTTATACATTTCATTTTAAAAATAAAATGTTAAATTTAACAAATGAAAATAAACTAGTGAAGCTCAAGGAATTGCTGGATGCATAAAAATCTCTTACAAATTGTGTACAAAAGGAACATATGTAATATGCATGCGCCTTAGTAAGGACAGTAGAATGCGGAGCCTGCATGTCACCAACACGACTACATCCTGGTCTGTCTCCACCCCTCCCTGCAGATGAATCCACTCTTACAAATGTGCTCACCATTGCCTTACTTTTAAAATATAATTTTCAAAAAATAAAAAATAAAATTAAAAAAAATTATATATATCCCTGCGCCGGATTTGGTGGGTCATGTCTGTAATCCCAGCACTTTGGGAGGCCAAGGCGGGCAGATCCCTTGAGGTCAGGAGTTCAAGACCAGCCTGGCCAACATGGTAAAACCCTGTCTCTACCAAAAAATACAAAAGTTAGCCAGGCATGGTGGCACACGCCTGTAATTCCAGCACTTTGGAGGCTGAGGCAAGAGAATCGCCATGTTGTACCGGCTGGCCTCAAACTCCTCGGCTCAAGCGATCCTCCCATCTCAGCCTCCCAATGCGCTGCGATTACAGGAGTGAGCCTAAATTTGAATTTCAGATAAACAATGAATAATTTATTTAGTATATATCCCCCAGACTGCATCCTGTTTATTAGCTAAATCTGGCAACCCTAAACCCAAGCCGTACACAGTGCCCTAAATGCAGGTCTGTCCCTGGCCCATCCTCTGCTGAGGAGCTGACCCTTTGCTCTGGGCCTTGTCGGAGTCCCCAGGCCAGGCCCACCTGCCCAGCACAGGGACCACCCTGCTGCACTGTCGTCTTTGCGACCTGATTTTCACTTCCTCAGCAGCTTTTCAGTGCCATCAGACTCTTGTTTAAAAAACACTGATTTCCTCTGTCTTCTCTGTTGCTGTCACTGGGAAGGCTGCACCTTCTGCCCTGCCACCTCTGCTGCAGAATCACAGACTCTTCCCGCCGTCTCCTCTATAGAACCACGGACTCTTCCCGCCGTCTCCTCTGCAGAGCCACGGACTCACCCCGCCGTCTCCTCTATAGAACCACGGACTCTTCCCGCCGTCTCCTCTGCAGAGCCACGGACTCTCCCCGCCGTCTCCTCTATAGAACCACGGACTCTTCCCGCCGTCTCCTCTGCAGAGCCACGGACTCTTCCCGCCGTCTCCTCTGCAGAGCCACGGACTCTTCCCGCCGTCTCCTCTATAGAACCACAGACTCTTCCCGCCGTCTCCTGTGCAGAGCCACGGACTCTTCCCGCCGTCTCCTCTATAGAACCACAGACTCTTCCCGCCGTCTCCTCTATAGAACCACAGACTCTTCCCGCCATCTCCTCTGCAGAACCACGGACTCTTCCCGCCGTCTCCTCTATAGAACCACAGACTCTTCCCACCGTCTCTTCTGCAGAGCCACAGACTCTTCCCACCTTCACCTCTATAGAACCACACTCTTCCCGCCGTCTCCTCTATAGAACCACACTCTTCCCGCCGTCTCCTCTGCAGAACCACAGACTCTTCCCGCCGTCTCCTCTGCAGAACCACAGACTTCTCCCACCGTCTCCTCTGCAGAACCACAGATTCTTCCCACTGTCTCCTCTATAGAACCACAGACTATTCCCGCCATCTCCTGTTCAGAGCCACAGACTCCTCCCGCCGTCTCCTCTGCAGAACCACAGACTCTTCCCGCCATCTCCTCTGCAGAACCACGGACTCTTCCCGCCGTCTCCTCTGCAGAGCCACGGACTCTTCCCGCCGTCTCCTCTGCAGAACCACGGACTCTTCCCGCCGTCTCCTCTGCAGAGCCACGGACTCTTCCCGCCGTCTCCTCTATAGAACCACGGACTCTTCCCGCCGTCTCCTCTATAGAACCACAGACTCTTCCCGCCGTCTCCTCTATAGAACCACGGACTCTTCCTGCCGTCTCCTCTGCAGAGCCACGGACTCTTCCCGCCGTCTCCTCTGCAGAGCCACGGACACATCCCGACGTCTCCACTGCAGAGCCACGGACTCATCCCGCCGTCTCCACTGCAGAGCCACGGACCCTTCCAGCCGTCTCCTCGGCAGCGCCACGGACTCTTCCCGCCGTCTCCTCTGCAGAGCCACGGACTCTTCCCGCCGTCTCCTGTGCAGAGCCACGGACTCTTCCCGCCGTCTCCTGTGCAGAGCCACGGACTCTTCCCGCCGTCTCCTCTGCAGAACCACGGACTCTTCCCGCCGTCTCCTCTGCAGAGCCACGGACTCTTCCCGCCGTCTCCTCTTCAGAGCCACGGACTCTTCCCGCCGTCTCCTCTGCAGAGCCACGGACTCTTCCCGCCGTCTCCTCTGCAGAGCCACGGACTCT
>CAUYNB010010817.1:0-87500 GCA_963574225.1 Lagothrix lagotricha
AAATTATTAATAACAAGAAAAAAACTAAGTACTTGTTAAATAAGTAAAATTATTAATTAATAACAAGAAATATTATTATTCCCCATTTCCATAAGAAATTCAGGTGTGGCTGAATAATGCACTTTGGGAGGCCAAGGCAGGTGGATCACAAGGTCAGGAGTTTGAGACCGGCCTGGCCAATATGGTGAAACTCTGTCTCTATTAAAAATACAAAAATTAGCCAGGCGTGGTGGCGTTCGCCTATAGTCCCAGCCACTTGGGAGGGTAAGGCAGAAGAATCGCTTGAAGCGGGAGATGGAGGTTGCAGTGAGCCGAGATCGTGACATTGCACTCCAGTGTGGGCAAAACAGTGAGACTCTGTCTCAAAAAAAAAAGAAAAAAAAATCATTATTCAACTGTTCAAAATTTTTGGAGAATATCCATTTTGGACATCCTTCTGTATTTGTATACCTAAATAATAAACAACTCTTTTCTGTTACATTATGATTATGAAACCAATTTCTTTAGAGATTTATAACACAATGATGGATTAATGTACAACACTCTGTTTAAATTTCCAATCGTGTATTTTATGTGTCCCAAATTACCCTTACCTCTATGAATCCATTTGTAAAAGCAACAGTGAACAACTATTCAGATAAGTCCTGCTTTTATCGACTGATACACACTCTGGCCCCAGCTTTACATGTAACACATACAATAAAGAAAGATGTGCACAAATAGGTCCAGAAGAAGGATAGGAAGGACAGGGTACAGTAGAAGCTAAATTTGCCAGAGCAGTCACTATTTCCATCATTACTTTAGAATGTAGCTTCTTAAAGAAAACAGTTGAAAGTCATGTATGGAAAGGACAAAAACCACTGTCACAAGTACATGCTTCCCTTCTGGATCATCACCACCAAGAATGTAACTCACAGGCAAAGTCCTTGACAGCATCCTTTCTCCTGCCTTAGTCAGGTCGGTCCATACACAAAAGCTGACTCAGATCACAAAGTAGTACGAAACTTGTAATAAAGTCTGCAAAGTTGAGTTTTATCTCCGATAACTCACACCCTTGACACTATCACCACAGAGAAACTAAATCTGCTTTTCAAGTATTCTCTTTAATTTCTAAGCTATTAATAGTAAGACTAAACTTATTCTCAAAAAAAGACGTTGATCTCTACTGGATAAAATCATAGTCCAACAGAGGATACAATTCAGCTTGTTGAAGATGAGCTTAAAACCAACTCTATGAGATATGATAAACAGCTTGCTTAACTTTTGGTCAATTTAAAGTAGGTTCAATTTAGCGCCTGTTATCAAGAGTACTACATGGACTGTTCTCCCAGTACAGCTTACATACCCTGACATGTTTGCAGTTCTCTTAATTCTTATTCAAAGAGAATCATCACTTACTTGCTCATTGTGAGAAAGAAATGAATGCAGCATTGAAGTGTCAACAAGCATTAGGAAGACAGCTTTGGATGACCACAGGCGATTATTTTTTATGAGTCAATTTCTAGGCTGTCAACATCTAGAAAGGTATTTTAGTGAGGAAGACTGTTGTCAAATGTAACCTTAGCAGTGGCAGAAATGTAAAAGTAATACCTGTCAAATGAACACTTTGTCTGTACCTTGATTTGCCATATTTTAAAAATTGTGACATCATCTTTTTTTATTAATCCCTATTGTCAAATTCAAAGTGTGAGCTGCATTTTCACTTTACATCTACCACAAAATCATTTCAACTTTATAAGTATTATATCATACCAATCTGTGAGTGCCATTAAAAAATGCCAATATAGACTGTCCCTAGCATAATCAGTAAGCAAATAAATGATTCAAAGCTGAAAAACTCTTTGACCTTAAACTGTGCCTTCTATTCTTACTCCACAGGAAGCCTCCTTTAGTTCTATGCTGGATGGTAAAACATCACAAACTGGTCTGCTAACATGTTCTTGAAAGCAGATGGGTTTGCAGTGGTCGGTCTGATTTATTCACCTTGATGTCTGCCAAAAATCCAAAGAGGCAGAGATGAAAGAAGAAAATATAAAAGTGTATTCTAGTTTCAAACATGCTACTAAAATCATGAACTAGAAACAGTAACACAAAAGGGCTGGGTCACTGCCAGCCTTTGTTCCTTGAATATGCGGTTGGGGGAGTCTTAAGTGTGGTTAACACAGAAGCAAAGAAAAAACCTCAATAAAATCATATTGTGAACAAACTGCTTCCCAGTCACTGCACACAAATGCTGCCAAATGCTTCAGAATCAAAGTCTGACACAAAGGTCAAAAATATAAGCTGGATTCTAGCTTCAGGAAGAACTAAATCTCTTCAGGGAAAGAAGCTACAATGATAAGTAAAGGGAGGCAGGTAGAGAGGAGAGGAGGAAGTGTATTTCAAGAGCAGTCAATATTCATGATGTGTACCTTGCTCTTGAAGGAAGTGCTGGGATGCCAGTGGGAAATATTTGAATAGAATAAAGCATTCTTTCAGGACTAGAAGACTAGGAGGCACTGAGGCCTATAGGTATAGCCTGGATTTCCCACAAATCCTAAGTAATCAAGGTCAGAATTCCAGATGACTCTCTACGATGAACATGTGGGATTAATTTTAGATTCCAGATATATCTGCCCAATACTCCTGTGGTCATATTTGGACATGCCTTCATTTTCAGAGTTGCTGATTGTTCCAACTGGGGAACTTGACATTCTTGAAACTCATATCAACAGGCAATAATGAAACCTGCAACTTCTTTTTGGATAAAGCACAATAGCAGAACTCCATGCTGTTACTTTCCAAAGTTATAAATATTTCTCATTTTGCATTATCTTTATAATTGCAATTTTCATCAAAACAGCTCTGGGAACTCTTTTGAAATACATACAAATTTTAAGAAAGAGCTCCATATTTGTTATCCACTGCATAAAAATAATATTCTTTTACTTCTCCAAAAAACTTTAAGGAATGCCTCGATAAAATGAGGGTTTGATAAACAAACCTATTTTAACCTAATTATTACATTTTATAATTTTATAGCTTTGACCATCTGTGCACCCATACATGGTCAAAGTTAATAATTGTTTTCATAAGTTGAATAATTTTTAGTAATTTTATAAAACATTCTACTACTTCCTCAATCACTTTAGATGCTTCTCTTTGAAATTCTTCAAGCTCAATTACATTTTCTTACATTGAATGATATAAAAATGGACTGTAATACCAGGTACATTGGCTCACACCTGTAATCCCAGCACTTTAGTAGGCTGAGATGGGAGGATCACTTGACCCCAGGAGGCCGAGACTGCAGTGATCCAAGATCACACCACTGCACTCCAGCCTGGGCAACAGAGTAAGACTCAGTCTCAAAAAAAAAAAAAAAAAACCACTCCACAAAAAGTGAATGTATATAAAAATTAAGCTTTCTGTTTGCTGAATAGTACAAACTCACTCATGTATTCAACAAATACTTTTCTTAGCACTTACTAAGAATCGGGCATTATTCTAGATATAGAAGATATAATTGTCAGCAAGAATAAGTCTCTGACCCTATGGAGTTTATATTCTGGTAGTAGGGGAGAAAGACATTAAGCATATAATGTTGACTGGTTAGTAAAAAGTAATATAAAAATAAAGCAAGATAAAGAGATAGTGAAGAAAGCACTGTCAAATTAGGTAGGGTGGCTTTGCCTCTCTGAGTGAGATTATTTAGAGAAATATTTAGAAAAGGAGTATTACAGTCAGAGAGAAAAGCAGTGTGCAAAGGCCTTGAAGTGGGAGTGGAATGGCAACACTTCTCTTGACATTTTCCAGCATTTTTCTGACTTTTATGTTTCTAGATGTCTTCAATGAATTGCCAAAAATGATCTAATATTTTTCTGGACTAACTTACCTCAGAAATTTATAAGTGTAATTTATATCATTTTTACAAGATGATTTAATTCATATATTTGAATAACATACTCCTAGTTGCATGTCTATATGAAAATTTACCATTCAAACATTTATTTAACATTTGTTGTATGCAAGACATTAAAATAGAATCTGGGGACTCAAGAAAACACAGGACATAGTCCATAATTTCCTTAAATTGCAAAAGGCTTAAGATAACTTGTAAAGACAAGATAAAGGTATAAATATAATGGAAAGAAATATATGCTAACAGTCAAAAAAATTACATGGGCAATGTTAATTACGGGAATTCAGTGGAGAATGTCTGCAAAAGGGGTCAAGTGGTAAAAGTAGCCTTTCATGGGAGATGGGGCCTAGGCTGGACTCAACAAAACCCACAGATCATGAATGATATATTAACAGCAAGTGTGGTGTGAACAAACCCTCCAAAGCAGGAAAGCACTTGGGATGCCGAGTAGATGTGACTCTAATTGACTGCAGAAGGTAATTCATAAAAGGAAAAGTTGAGAGAGATCCAGAATACAGAAAGATGATCTTCAGTGAAAACACTTTAACTTAATCCTGTGAACAATACGGAGCCATTTAATCTGTCATAGTCTGTGTAGTCTCAATTTTGTAAGTCGTTGTTTCCAATTTGGCCTCATCTGCTTTCACTATCTGAATGACATAGAGTGTAGTGAAAAATTAACCTTACTCAAAGAGAAGTTTGGCCTTTGCCATTGGCCAGGAGGAGGTGACTTCTAGCCCATGGAACATCATGCCTGATGCGAGGCCTTTGCTTGCATGGGGGCCTTGGCCACTGAATAGTCTAACAATGTTATTTATGATTAAGGCTTTGGACCATGCTAGTTTTACCTACAGAGAGGTTGGAGAATAAAGGTCAGCCACACAGGTAATATGTGATTGAGACTCAATAAAAACTCTGGGCAATAGGGCTTGAGTGAGCTTCCCTAGCTGGAAATACCCCACGTGTATTATCACACACGGATGCCAGAAATGTAACATCCATTACTCATGGGGAGAGGACAGAGGAAGCTCCATATTTGGTACTTCTCCTGGACTCGGCCCTTTGTGCTTCTTCTCTTGGCTGGCTTATTCTCTATTCTGTAGCTGTAATACACTGTGACTATAACAGCTTTCTGTCAGCTTCCATGAGCATGTCTAATGAAGTATGAACTTAAGGGTGGTTTTGGTAACTCCCTGAAATTAGAACTGGTGTCAGAAGTGAGGGCAGTGTGGATTGTGTTCTCTCTAATTTGCATTTGGGTAGACTCTTCACAAATTGGCCATCAACAAATTTGAAGATCTCACTACGGTTTTCTCACCAGTAAATTTTCTCTATTTAGATATGTGTATCAGTGTCCACCTTTTCCTCTGCCATTAACAAAATATTATTCATAATAAAATAGTTCCTCAAGATCGTGTTAGTTTTGAAAACTTTAAAAAAAAAACCTTTAATGTAGAATCTCCAAAGCTAAACATACTACTGTTAACCATTTTACCACTTGTTCACTGAGGTTGTGAAAAATCTGTATCTGATCAGTGAAAGGAAGAATATTAAATGAATAGTAGATCATATAACTATTACAATGACCTTAGAATTCCCTTACATAAAGTATCACCTGAAACCTCAAAGAAGAGTGAGTAAATTCCAGTCTCTTACCCATTTCAAAAAAATTGAATAAATGCATATCCAGAAAAATTTCAGTAATATATATATATTTTAAAAATCCTTGAGGATCAACAAGTTATACTACTTTGGGATATGGATTTTGAAAAAGGCAATTAATTTTTATACCAATGCAGGTTATATAATTGCCATTTTGTTCTTTTTATAATAGCACGTTTCTATTAACATAAGGTTTTAGTCACCTAAAAGTACAAGATGCATGGATCACAACAACATTAATAACAAAAGGATAGGAATGGCTAAGAACAGAAGGATTTGTTCCAGAGAGACTGTAATAGTTCTAGTTCTCAATTATGAAGGTCACTTAAGTAAATTAAATATCCTCATTCCATTAGTGAGTGTATAATGGGGAATTTTTTGTTTTACAAAGTCTGGTTAATATCATAACTTTCTTTTCTGATCTCTACTTTCTTAATTTTTCTCCATTCAAGAGAGTCAGTTGCTGTTGTTTTCTGCTACAGATTTTGTGATTATACTTCCTCCAGAGGCACACAAAATATTTTGGAAACAGGGCAAAGTTGAAACTCGATTAATCCCTATATATCTATCTATACCGATTGAGAAATGAGGATTACCATTCTAAGAGTTAGGAGAGGTAGGTAAATACACATCCTAGCTGCCGGACACAGTATATTCCTTCTTAGTTTCTTTGCTAGTTCCTTCTCTGCTTATTTCTTGTCTTCTGCTTTGCTTACTCTCCACACTTTCAAGGGAAATCTTATCCATTCCTGTGACTTCAACTACCATTTATTTTCTCTCTCCTGAATCTTTATTAAAGTAGGTGTCATAGCTTACTGATTATTAGAATCACCTGAGATGCTGTTTCAGCACATAGTACCTCCAGGCAGTCTGTATTTTTTAACAAGTGTCTATGCAGCCACCAGCAAAAGGCTGCAAACTGTTACTTGAGAACTACTGATCTAACAGAACTTTTATTCCACATTTAAGACTTAAGTATAAAACTCAGTTCGAAATTATCCACATGGTCAAGTATCTTTTTTATTCTCAACTGCAATGGAGTGAACTTCCACTCCCATCTCTGAGCTATCACATAAAGAATTACAGTGCAAGTCTTCTCTCCCTTTTCCTCACTTAATCAATTGGTCCTCTGGGCTTTCACTCTGCTATTTTAATTAACTAGTGTCCATGTCTGAATACCCCCACTTGATTGCCACCTCTAGGTGGACCATGATTAAATCTTATTTACTCTGTTTCCCTGGTGCTTGAGACTTTAGTAGGCACTAGGTAAATGAGTACTGAATAAATCAGAATTAGCAAAGCAGGCAGGGTAACCATCTACTCCCCAAGATGGAGAGAGACTCAAGTTTTTAAATTTTTGCTTTGAAATGTAAATTCTCTTCCAATATCATTTAATTAACAGGAGTAGCAAAAGGTATTAATTTGTACCACAACCAAAGATAATGAAAAGGATTCATAGACTTCCAAACCAAAATTTCACAGCAAAATGCATACCGAAATGTCATTTCTAATATCAAAGATAATATATAAAAATAATTTTACATATTATATAAACTATGGAAAAAACAAAATGGATCTCTATCTTAAAATATAAATGGAAAATCCTACTATTATTTGATTCATCCAAAATAATTTTTAAAAACCATTTGGGGTTTGCTCATTGAGTTTTACTTCATTTTATATGAAAAGAAGTAAAAAAGACAAAAATACATTCAATCCCTGAATTATTTTAAAATCAGTTTTATTAAAGTGACAGATGAATTACATAATCGTGTATAAAATGCTATTAGAAGCAAATTACAATAGACATAATTTTTTTTTGAATCTCAGCTATCTGTCTTAGTTTACATGTTAACTTTTTCACAGCTAAATAGCTTGAAGTAGTAGACTGATATCAAGGTTAGGTAAGGATCAGAAAATTCCCATTCGGTATACCTGTGTGGATTACAGTACTTAATAGGCTCAGGTTATTTGCTGTTCTTAATACCACATGAGACAGAAACAGTTTATGGTTAAGGTCTTTCTCTTTTGTGAAATTCCCTTCCACCCCTTTAATCACTATATATATTTGCTTTTGATCTATATGCCATGTGGAACACTTTTTCTTTAACTTTTTCCTAATTGACTCTCATGCAGCTAACAACATTTTTGAAGTCTGAATTTCTAATAAAAAGAAGGAATATGCAACTGCTGTTAAAACTAAGAAACTGTAAAAGTATCTTCACTTATTCCTTAAATATTAGGTTGCCATTTGTGGAAGGTACTTTGACTTGATCCAGTGGCTATAAGGCTAAAACGAGGTTTCTTACCAGGAATTTATCTGGCCTTGCTTTTTTATTTAGACCCAGTTCTAGAAATAAAAGCTCTTTCATTTTTCCAAAGTTTTAAGTGGCTGATAACAAATTACATTTACAAGACTGTTCTTACTTTGCACAGTGATTAGTTATAAGTGTTAAGGTAATTAGGTGTAAGTGTTAAGTCGTTCACAATATGAAAATATTGTGGAAAATAGACAATATTATCCAACACGTTATCTAAGCAGACAAACTAACCATTATTTGGGCCAGCTAGACCTGTGTTCTTTTT
Organism: Lagothrix lagotricha; assembly: GCA_963574225.1. Lineage (NCBI taxonomy): Eukaryota > Metazoa > Chordata > Mammalia > Primates > Atelidae > Lagothrix > Lagothrix lagotricha. The sequence continues at coordinate 8,150 of CAUYNB010010817.1, forward strand.
TGGCACGACCATCTATTAATAATTCAGGATATTATCACCTTATGCCTAAACTATATCAAATAATCAATTCCCTAAGTTTTCTGTCTTTCAGTCAGTCTGTTAAGTACTTTTAGGTTAATCTACTTGAAGCACTATTTTATTCCTATATACCATTCAAATCCATCTATAATACTGTCCCACCTGTTACCCTCAAATAGAAAAAAAAAGCATTTATTCCACTCCATCTGAATCACATCCCATTCTGCAAAGTTGTGTTGTTCTTTTAAGCTTCAAGTCTTTTCGTGCAATTCCTCTGCCTGAATGATCCTACATCCCACAATTCTCCCTACTGAAATCCTGCTCATTTATATAGGATCATCAGATTTCTTCCACAGTGCTTTCATAATGATCCCAGGTAAAAACATCTTTTTCCCTTATGTTACTATAATACCAAATTGTATATATTTATATACAATTTTTTACATATCGCCTTGGGCTAAGACATATCTTACTTCCACTAACTGAAAGATAAGCTATTGGCCACTACAGGCAGCAGCTTAAAGTAACACATCTAGTACCCTAAATGTAGTAGGGGCTGAATGAATATTTATCGAATAAATAATAATTATTATAAATGATCCACATGTTAGAAACAAGAAAATGTTGAACCAAGGCAGTAAGGCAGAGGATGAAGAAAGAGGTTATATCCTGCTTAAGCAGAAGGTGAGTCATGCCTCACACTGAGCCCCATACGAACGCTAGGATGGGGCAAATTTTTCTTTGTTGGGCACTCACACATGCCCTGAGAAATGCTTTGAGCTGACTCTCTAGGAAGAGAGCTTATAAACTCCATTATAAGGCAGAATGTTATCCAATGGAACTACTGCCATAATCAATGCCATGATTCATAACATTTTTATCCATATGAAACAAATTAGCTCATTGTTCAAAATCACTCTTTCCTAAGGGTTACTTGGAGGTAACTCTGCAGCAAGTCATCACATTGCAGTTCTCAATACTAGCTTACTGATGTATAGGAAAGAAGGATCAAAGAAGCTTTTACATAGATTTATAAAACAAACATTTTGCTTAAATATTTATTCGACTCAGCCTAGGCTAAAATGCTTTATGAAGATGACATTATGCTGCAATTATCCAAGTAGCCACTAGAAAGAATTCCAAGTTAGTATTTCCTGTTAAACATGACTGTGATATTGTGTTCAAGATCATAATGTAAGCAACAGAGCCCTGAAATAAAACAGGATAGTGTAAACCAGATAATTTTTCGCAAATTTGAGAGCCACAGAGAGCCGAAAGGAGTGGTGGGTGATTACGAGTCTTTAAACAACAAAGATGCAGCATTGCGATCCTGAGGATCAGCCCAGAGGTCACCTCTGCTTTTCTCACCAGAGCAATGTCTGTAACTCAACAGTTCAGGGAGAGATGGAGATGAGATTGGACTAAGCGGGGCAAAAGAGTGGTCTGACCCTACCCTCTGAGAGCAGGTATTGCAAGACCACAGAACACTGTCCCTAGAAAATCAAGGAAACTCTGGCAAAGTGATGGGGGAAAAGGATGACATAAGTGAGGGCATGACAATATTTCATGAAAAGAATTCTTAACTTGTTAGCTCTGTGTTTGTATTTTACTAAAGGATTTCAGTAGGGCAACTACTATAAGAATCAGCGCCCCATGAAGAAAATTTAGGGTTGGCAGGTAAAATATAAAATGTCCAGTTAAACTAGACGGAATTTAATAAGGCACTGAACATACTGATATTAAAACTTGGTTGTTAATTATTTGAAATTAAAATGTAAGTCAATGTCTTGTATTTTTATTTGCTACATCTGCCAGTCTTACCCAGATTACTAATATAATAGCGTTGGAAAAGCAATTTGAGTATCTTCGTAAATGGTTTTTATTCTTGATTAAACAAGTTTTAATATTTATGTATGAAAGTTACCATATTTGATATAAACTAGTCACATTTTACTTCACAAGCTAGCTATGTTACATTTATTTAATTAAGATACAAAAATACTAGTTAAAAGCTACAGATACTGCTATAAAAAGAATCAGAAAAATCTGATCTCAACTATAAAAGAATGAGAGAAAAATGAGGACTTTGAGATAATAATGGACAGACATCATTAGTGAGAATACCAAGCCTGTGAAGCACAGAAAAACTGAATTTTGGCCTGGAAAACAAGATCAGATTAAGATATACCAGACTGGTCCCAAAGACTTGAAGGCAGAGAACAGATAAAGATTCCTGCTAGTGAATAAATGACAAAGATGCTGAAAATGTCTGCTTTGTCAACATTGTCTCTCCTCTGATCAAATGCCCAATAAAGACCAACCAGTTAATGTCTGAAAAAATGTTCTTGTCACAGAAGAAAGTAGCTTTAAAATTGGCATAATAAAATAAAAACATGGTATGCCTTATTAATGGACAAGTTATTTCTCTGGTATTGTCATTGTTGATGTAAAGGAGTATCAGGGCACAATCTGAAAGACAGTGGGTGTGCCAGACTGGAAGCAAGCACCTTTACATATGACTATGAATTCAGGAAAAATCAAAAATTTTGAGTTGCATATTTTAAATGAATTATTTTTTAATTAAAAAATGTCTAAGACAACAAATGTTAACATCTACACTTAGCCACTCATAATTATTTTTCTGAAGAGTTTTAAATTTTTATTGAAATTTCATAGACTAGTAGATACTATATGAGGGGTCTTCAAAATGTTCATGGAAAATATGCATTATTAAAAACTATGTATGCATTTCAACAAAATTTGCACCCAAACAAATTCTCCCCAACTTATTATAACATATCTGAACAGGATCTAGTTTGGGGCGCTAAGAAGAATAAGACATAAATTTGAAAAGAGCCCCTATCAGTGCAACATGAATTCTACTAAAATTGAAACAAGAACAAACATCAAACCCAGGGTGAAGATTGAGTGGAAGAATGGTGAAATCATTTATGCTTTATGAAAAGTTTATGAGGACAATGCCCTGAAAGAAGTCACCAATTTACAAACAGAAAATTTATTTTAAGAAGCAATGAGATGATGTTAAAGATGAAGCCTGCAGTGGCAGGCCACACATACCAATTTGCAAGAAAAAAATTATCTTCTTTGTGCCCTAATCAAAAGGGACCAACAATTAATTGCAGAACAAAGCCAACACCACAGACATCTCAACTGGTTCAGCTTATGTAAATATGACTAAAAATTAAAGTTGAGTAAATATTCCATCTGATGGTTGCCAAAACTTTTGTGACCAGATCTGCTTCAGACAAGAGCAGAGTTTTCAATGAAATTTTGAACAAGTGGGATAAAGATCTGAAACATTTCTTCAAACAACTGTAATGGGAGATAAAAAATGGCTTTACAACATAGTCCTGAAGACAAAGCACAATCAAAGCAATGGCTACCAAGACATGGAAGTGGTCTGGTAAAAGCAAAAGTAAACCAGTCAAGAGCGAAGGTCATGGCAACAATTGTTTGAGATGCTCAAGCCATTCTGCTTGCTGACTTTGTAGAAGAGACAAAGAATAACATCTGCTTATGAGAGCGTTTTGAGACACTGAGCCAAAGATTTAGCAGAAAAATGCCTAGGAAAGCTTCATCAGAGGGTCCGTCCCCATCATACAATGTTCCTGCTCATTCCTCCCATCAAACAAGGTCAGTTTTACAAGAGGAGTTTTTTGTTTTCTTTTGTTTTTTTGAGACAGGGTCTCACTCTGTTGCCCATGCTGGAGTGCAGTGATGCAATCTCAGCTCACTGCAACCTTTGCTTCCCAGGTTCAAGCAATTCTCCTGCCTCAGCATCCCAAGTAGCTGGGATTATGGGCATGTGCTGGCATACCCAGCTAATTTTTGTATTTTTAGTAAAGACAGAGTTTCATCATGTTGGCCAGGCTAGTGGAACCTTGATCTCAAGTGATCCACCTGTCTCAGCCTCCCAAAGTGCTAGGATTATAAGTGTAAGCCACTGTACCCAGCCAAATTTTATGAGTTTTGATGAAACGTTATTAAACATCCACCTTAGAGTCCTGATGTGGCTACTTCTGACTTCTGTTTGTTTTCTACTCTGAAAGAGCATCCATTTTTTTTTTCAGGTAATAATCTTATAAAGATGGCATTGACATGGGAAATTCCCAGAATCCTCAGTTTTTTAGGGTTGACTAAATGACTGGCATCAACACTTATAAAAGTGTCTGGAGAGAAGATGGTGGAGCAAGATGGCTGAATAGCATCCTCTAATGATCATCCCCTCTGCAGGAACACCAAATCGAACAACTATCCACATAATAAAGCACCTTCAGGAGAACCAAAAATCAGGTACAGAATTACAGTGCCTGGTTTTAACATCATATCAAGGAAAGAGGCACTGAAGAGGGTAGAAAAGACAGTCCTGAATTGTCAACACCATCACCGCCACCCCCTAGCATTAGCTGCATGACGCAGAGAGAATATGTATGATAGGCAGAGGGAGAGGACAGTGATTGTGGGACTTTGCACTGGAACTCAGTGCTATCTGTCATAGCTAAAGGGTGTACTTCAATCAGAAAGAGGATGTTAATGGGCAAAAGAGATCATCTGGAGGTACAAAACTCACTGCTAATAGGAAGTACACAGACAAATACAGACTATGGTAACACTGTAACTGTGGTCTGTAAACTACTCATATCTTTGGTATAAAAATCAAAAGATAAAACTATCAAAAATAACTAGAACAATGTTTTGAGACACAGTGTAATAAGATTTAAATAGAAACAACAAGAAGTTAAAAAGTGGGAGAGATGAGTCAAAGTGTAAATTTTTATTAGTTTTCCTTCTGCTTTTTGGTTTGGTTTTACAAGCAGTGTTATCATCAGTTTTAAATAATTGGTTACAAAATGTTATTTGCAAACCTTTTGGTGACCCTGAATCAAAATACCTACAACGGATACAAACACACAAAAAAGGCAAGAAATTAGTACCATCAGAGAAGATCACCTTCACAAAAAGGACAGAAGTGAGAAAGAAAAGTGGGAGGGAGACAGAGAGGGAAGCAGGGAGGAAGGGAAAGAGAGGAAGGGAGGGAAAAAGAAAGACCATAAAGCAACCAAAAAACAATAGAACAGCAGGAATAGGTCCTTAGTTATCAATAACAATATTGAAAGTAAGTGAACTAAAGTCTTCAAAGACATGGAGTGGCTGAATGGATTAAAAAAACAAGACCTAATGAACCGTTGGCTACAAGAAACATATTCACCTATAAAGACACACATAGACTACAAATAAAGGAATAAAAAAGATACTCCAGGCAAATGAAAACCAAAAAAAGCAGAAGTAGCTATACTTATATCAGATAAAATAAAAATCAATGTTAAAAACTATAAAAAGAGACCAAAAGGTCATTATATAATGATAAAGGGGTCAATTTAACAAAATGATATAATCATTATAAATTTATATGCACCAACACTGAAGCACCTGGACATATAAAGCAAATATTATCATAGCTAAAGAGAGAGATAGACCCCAATACAATAATAGCTGGAGACTTCAACACCCCAATTTCAGCACTGGACAGATCACACAGACTGAAAAATCAACAAAAACACATTGGACTTAGCACTATAAACCAAATGGATCTAACAGATATTTATAGAACATTTCAGCCAGCAGCTGCAGAATACATATTATTCTCCTCAGTGCATAGATCATTCTCAAAGATAGACCATATGTTAGGACACACAGTAAGTATTAAAATGGTTTGTTTTTGTTTTGAGATGGAGTCTTGCTCTGTTGCCAGGCTGGAGTGCAGTGGCGTGATCTTAGCTCACTGCAACCTTTGCCTCCCAGCTCAAGCAATTCTCCTGCTTCAGCCTCCTGAGCAGCTGGGACTACAGGCGCATGCACCATGCCTGGCTAATTGTTTGTACTTTAGTAGAGAGGGTTCTCCCATGTTGGCCAGGATGGTCTTGATCTCCTGACCTTATGATCCACCTACCTCGGCCTCCTAAAGTGCTAGGATTACAGACATAAGCCACCATGCCCAGCCTAAAATGCTTTTAAAACTTGAAATAATAGCAGGTATCTTCTCCGACCACAATGGAATAAAACTAGAAATCAATAACAAGAGGAACTTTGGAAACTATACCAACACATAGAAGTTAAACACTATGCTCCTGAATTACCAGTGAGTCAACGAAGAAATTAAGAAGGAAATTTAAAAATTCCTTAAAACAAATGAAAACCGAAACCCAACACACCAAAATCTCTGGAATGCAGTGAAAGCAACACTGAGAGCAAAGAAGTATCTACATAAAAAAGTAGAATAGGCTGGGTGCGGTGGCTCATGCCTGTAATCCTAGCACTTTGGGAGGCTGAGACAGGTGGATCCTGAGGTCAGGAGTTTGAGACGAGTGTGGCCAAGATGGTGAAATTCCGTCTCTACTAAAAATACAAAAATTAGCCAGGCACAGTGGCAGGCACCTGTAATCCCAGCTATTTGGGAGGCTGAGGCAGGATAATTGCTTGAACCTGGGAGGTGGAGGTTGTAGTGAGCTGAGATCACACCACTGCACTCCAGCATGGGGTGACAGGGCAAGACTCCATCTCAAAAAAAAAAAAAAAAAACTACATAGAACAAAGAAATAACAAAAATGAAAGCAGAAATAAATGAAGTTGAAATGAGAAAAAGATCAATACACAAGATTAACAAAAGGTTAGTTTTTTAAAAAAAAAAAAACAATAAACAAAAAACAAAATCAACAAACCTGTAGAAAATTAAGAAAACAAGAGAGAAACTTAGATAAATAAAAACAGAGCTAAAAAAGGAAACATTACAACTGATTCCCAAAAAAATCAAAGGATCATTTGAAGCTACTATGAACAACCATATTCCAATAAATCAGAAAACCTAGAAGAAATGGACAAATTCCTAGACACATATAACCTATCAAGATTGAACCAGGAAGAAATCCAAAACTTGAACAGGCCCATAACAAGTAACGAGACTGAGATGTAATAAAAAAGTCTCCCATCAAAGAAAGTCCCAGAACCTGATGACTTTACGGCTTAAGTTTACCAAACATTTAAAGAAGAATTAATATCAATCCTTTTCAAACTATTCCAAACAATAAAGGGGGAGGCAATACTTCCAAACTCATCTATGAGGGCAGTATTACCCTGATGCCAAAACCACACAAAGACACATCAAAAAAAGTAAACTATAGGCCAATATTTCTGACGAACATTGATACAAAAAATCCTCAACAAAATACTAGCAAACCAAATTCAACAACACATTAAAAAGATCATTCATCATTATCAAGTGGGATTTATCCCAGAGGTGGAAGGATGGTTCAACATATGCAAATCAATCAATATAAACATCATATCAATAGAATGAAGGACACAGACCATATGATCTTTTCAACTAATAAAAAAAAAAAGGCATTGAATAAAATTCACCATCTCTTCATGATTTAAAAAACTAAAAAAACTGGATACAGAAAGAACATACTTCAACACAGTAAAAGCCATATAGGAAAGACTCAAATCTATATATGGGTAAAAACCGAAAATCTTTCCTCCAAGACCTGGAACAAGACAAAGATGCCCACTTTCACCACCATTATTCAACAGAGTCCTGGAAGTACAAGCTAGGGCAATCAGTTAAGATAAATAAAGGTCATCCAAAGTGAAATGGAAGAAGTCAAATTATCCTTATTTGCAGATGATATAATCTTATATTTAGAAAAAACCAAAGACTTAACCAAGAAACTATTAGAACTGATAAGTAAATTGCACAAAATTACAGGATATAAAATCAATATACAAAAATCAATAACATTTAAATATGCCAACAATGAAATCTGAAAAAGAAATTTTAAAAATCCATTCTGTGGCCGGGTGTGGTGGCTCACGCCTGTAATCCAAGCACTTTGGGAGGCTGAGGTGGGTGGATCACAAGGTCAAGAGATCGAGACCATCCTGGCCAACATGGTGAAACCCCGTCTCTACTAAAAATACAAAAATTAGCTGGGTGTGGTGGTGCCTGTAGTCCCAGTTACTTGGGAGGCTGAGGCAGGAGAATCGCTTGAACTCAGAAGGTGAAGGTAGCATAAGCCGAGATCGCACCACTTGCACTCCAGCCTGGCAACAGAGCAAGACTCCATGTCAAAAATAAATAAATAATAGAAAATCCAATCTGAAACAGTTAAAATAAAATATCTAGGAATAATTTAACCAAAGAAGTGAAAGATCTGTACAGTAAGAACAATAAAACACTGACAAAAGAAATTGAAAAGGTCACAAAAAAATAGAAAGATATTCCATGTTCATGGATTACAAGAATCAATATTGTTAAAATGTCCATACTATCCAAAGTAATGGGCAGATTGAATGTAATCTGTATCAAAAGTATCAATCATATTCTTCACAGAAACAGAAATAATCATAAATTTTAATGGAACCCATGAAAGAACTGGAATAGCCCAAGCCATCCTGATCAAAAAGAACAAAACCGGAGAAATCACATTACCTGACTTCAAATTATACTACAGAGCTACTGCAACAAAAACAGCATGGGACTGGCAAAAAACACTTAATAGACGAATAGATAAAGAAAATGTGGTACATGCACAAAATGAAGTACTATTCAGACATAAAAAAGAATGAGGTCCTGTCATTTGCAACAATATGGAACTGGAAGACAGGACGTTAACTGAAATAAAACAGGCAGAAAAAGACAATCTTTGCATGTTCTCACTCATTTGTGGGAGGTAAAAAGCGAAACAATTGAATTCATGGAGATGGAGAGTATAATGATGGTTGCCAGAGGCTGAGAAGGGTAGCAGGGGTACTGGGGGCAAAGTGGAGATGTTTAATGGGTACAAAAATATAGTTAGATAGAATGAATAAGATCTAGTATTTGATAGGAAAACAAAGTGACTATAGTCAACAATAATTTATTATACATTTAAAAATAACTAAGCTGGGGCGGGCACAGTGGCTCACGCCTGTAATCCTAGCACTTTGAGAGGCTGAGGCAAGCGGATCACCTGAGGTCAAGAGTTCGAGACCAGTCTGGCCAACATGAGGAAACCCCTGTCTCTACTAAAAATACAAAAATTAGCCAAGTGTGGTGGCACACACCTGTAGTCCCAGCAACTCAGGAGGCTGAGGCAGAAGAATCACTTGAACACTAGAGGCAGAGGCTGCAGTGAGCCGAGATCATGCCACTGCACTCCAGCCTGGGTGGCAGAGCAAGATTGTCTCAAAAATAAATAAATAAATAAATAAATAAATAGGCCTGGCGTGGTGGCTCATGCCTGTAATCCCAGCACTTTGGGAAGCCGAGGCGGGTGGATAACTTCAGCTCAGAAGTTCAAGACCAGCTGGACCGACATTGTGAAACACTGTCTCTACTAAAAACACAAAAAACTTAGCTACACCTGGTGGTGCATGCCTGTAGTCCCAGCTACTGGGGAGGCTGAGGCAGGAGAATTGCTTGAACCCAGGAGGCAGAGGTTGCAGTGAGCCAAGATTGTGCTACTGCACTCCAGTCTGGGTGACAGAGCAAGACTCCATTTCAAAATAAATAAATAAAAATAAATCTAAAAGAGTGTAATTGGAATGTTATGACACAAAGAAATGATAAATGCTTGAGGTGGTGAACACCTCATTTACCCTGATGTGACTGTCATGCATTGTATGCCTGTATCAAAATATCTCAAGTACCTCATAAATGTATACACTTACTATGTACTCATAACTTTTTATTTAAAAAGTGCCTTGACCCTGATGGAGCTTATGTTGGAAAGAAAAGTTCATACTTACTTTATTCTTTTAATTGCATTTTTCCACAAACTTTTTGAAGTTCCTTTATACTGTCTTATTACAACACTATAAAGTTGAACAAATTCTTGATATTTCTTTGATTAATTGTGTATTATTTAATTAAATGATGTGATTTTTCTTCTTCTTATATTGCAGTTTTTAAAACAGAGAATTTGGCAGGGCATGGTGGCTTACATCTATAATCCCAGGACTTTGGGAGGCCAAGGCAGATGGATTACCTGAAGTCAAGAGTTCAAGAGCAGCCTGACCAACATGGTGAAACCTTGTTTTTACTAAAAATACAAAATTAGCTGGGTGTGGTGGTGCATGCCTGTAATCTCAGCTACTTGGGAGGCTGAGGCAGAAGAACTGCTTGAACTCGGAAGGTGGAGGTTGCAGTGAGCCAAGATTACGCCACTGCACTCCAGCCTGGGCAACAAGAGAGAAACTCCGTCTCAATAAATAAACAAATACGGAGAATTTTTTAAAAAATAATTTTCTTTTTTTTCTTAAGTTCTGGGGTATGTGTTTAGGATGTGCAGGTTTGTTACATAGGTAAACGTGTGCCACGGTGGTTTGCTGCACCTAACAGCCCATCACTTAGGTATTAAGTCCATCATGCGTTAGTTCTTTTCCCTGATGCTCTCCCCTACCCACCGTCCCCTGACAAGTCCCAGTGTGTGTTGTTGCCCTCCCTGTGTCCATGTGTTCTCACTGTTCAGCTCCCATTTGTAAGTGAGAACATGAGGTGTTTGGTTTTCTGTTCCTTTAGTTTGCTGAGGATAATGGCTTCCAGCTTCATCAATGTCCCTGCAAAGGACATGATCTAATTCCTTTTTATAGTTGCATTGTATTCCATGGTGTATATGTACCACATTTTCTTTACCCTGTCTATCATCGATGGGTATTTGATTCCATGTCTTTGCTATTGTGAATAGTGCTGCAATGAACATACACATGAATGTATCTTTATAATACAGTGATTTATATTCCTTTGGTTATACACCCAGTAATGGGACTGCTGGCTCAAATGGTATTTCTGCTTCTAAATCTTTGAGGAACCACCACACTGTCTGCCACAATGATTAAAATAGAGAATTTTAAAGTGGAAATAATTTAGGCAGAATCTTCTTTAATACACACACACACAGAGACATGTACACATGATACACTATTTCCTTTGAACCAATTTTCATTGGCAACTTTTATCTTTTTGCCTGCAGTCAGTCAACCAACCACTGAAGGAGTACAGCTCTCAAGGCTCAGATATTAACAACTTGCTATGTCACCACTCCAGGGTGGACTTAACAAGGGCTTGCTGGTCTTTGGAAGTATATCATATATGCTTAGAGCATCATCAGGTAAACAGTGCTCTGAAAATGAGCAAAACTGTCTTGGAAGAATTTGATATTTCAAACAGAAACAAAACCACTGAAATACTCATAATGGGAAAAATTTGAACTTTCCATACTTTCTTCAACTTGCTTCACAGAATGTCCTCAACAAATCTATTGGATCTGGGCCCTACCAGCCTGGTGTCCCACCCTATCCAACACCATCTGTTCTCACTTCCAACTGGGGAAAACTTGATTTATTTTTGTGTGCCTTACCTGTTCAGTGAAGCACTATATACTCTTTCAAGCTGGGGTAGGAAGAAAAGGCTGGGCAAAATTTAGCCCTCTTTGGGTGGGTGGGTGGGGCCCTAAAATTAGATAATGAGCTGTATTTTAAAGCATGACTGGGTGAAGTTGCTGCAGTATTGCCCTAGAATCAATACTGCTAAAAAGAAATATAATACAACCACAAATGCAAGCCAAATATGTAAATTGAAATTTTACTGTAGCCACATTTTAAAAAGTAAAAACAGGAGAAATTTTAATGACATGTAATTCAATGTATGTGAAATGTTATCTTAACATATAATCTATATTAAAAACTGATATTTTACATTCTTTTTATATATGTCTTTCAAACATAGTATGAAATATTTTACACTTACAGAACTTGTTAATTCTGACTTTTCGCATTTCAAGTGCTTGATAATCCATGTGGCTAGTGGTTATTATATTGGACAGGGCAGGACTGGATTTTAACGGACAAGCTACATCCTATACCTCAGATCCCTTTGCCACAAGCATTTCTGTCTGTAGCGGGATTAAAACACACACACACACACACACACACACACACATATACACACATACATCTTTTGAGTAGGGGAGTATAAACAGAAGAAGAGAATGATGGAAAAGAAGTTCTTAAAACCTGCCTCTAAGAAGGTTAATTTTATTGGCCTCATGACTACACATTACAGAAAAAAATGCTCATGATTTTGCTTCTTCTATCGATCTTCTGAGATACCAAGGTTTCTTACAAAGTGGCCAAGCCCATCACCAAGCATGATATTTTAATTTTTTTTTTTTTTTACACAAGAGCTCACTCTGTAACCCAACTAATTTTTAAATGTCATTGGTGAGATGGAGTCTTGCTATGTTGCCCAGGCTAGTCTTAAACTCCTGGCCTCAAGCAATCCTCCTGCTTTGGCCTCCCAAAGCACTAGGATTGCAGGCATGAGCCACTGTGCCTGACCCAAGAATGATATTTCTCAGCCATATTTCCATATCAGTTATAATTAACAAGGATTGATCCTATCACCCCAGGCTAATAGAGAAACACAAGTAAAAAGCACAAACAGGGGCATGGTCTTAAATATTTTTTATAGACTTTGGCTTAAATGAATTCCACATAAGATTGTGCAGATCTCAGAGATAACTTTTACTCCATGGATTGCCAAAAATTATGAAAGCAATTTTATTTAGTCCTGTATTGAGATGGCAGTGATCTGATTATGTTGATATTGACAGAATTCTCCATTTAAGCAGTGAGAATGCTTAATGGCTAGGCTATCCAAGATGATTCTGGGGCTTCCCTGCCCCACCCTATGTTTCTCAAGCTTCTTTAGGGACAATAGAGAGAAGCACTGAGGTTGACCCTTCATAATAGAAGGCCTTTTTCAGAAAGCCTATGGAAGTGAAAAGAAACGTGGGTTTTACAGCCACCTACACACTGTATATTCTTAAACAAGTTACTTAATGTCTCCAAGTTTTGTTTTCATTACCCCTATAACCTACCAAAATTGTGATGCTAATTCTAGTTTTCAAAATTGTTTTAAGATTAGATATTATCTATACCAATCATAGCACCCTACACATAATAGGCATAGTAAGGATATTATGAAGCCTAAAATTCTTTTGCTCTTTCTCTACAGCACAACAGCAGTAAGTCTAGTACCTGGAAGTTGGGCAACTCCTAGAGCATTCTGATGTTACCAGGAAGCTGGATCACACCTACAACTTCTAAGATTATGTCACGGTGAACAAATTAGGGGTTAGCAAATATATGGCCATTCCTGGGACTCCTCTCTGAGCTATGGCAACTTGAAATCTCCACTGATGAATCATGATTATGACCTACTGCTCAGCATGGTGGGTCATAACAGAATGAAAAAAAAGAGAGCTAGTTAATATCACAGCATCTCATAGAATAATTACTGAACACTTTTGCTTCTGACAGGCAAACATATATATATATGTATGGGGAGGGTAAAAAAAGTTTGACCACCACTACCTTAGAACACACTAGAATTTCAAGGAACCCCAAAACTTCTCACTTCCTAGGAGATGCAGATAGGCAGGAAGGAAGAGAGCGTTTGACTCCCTTGAAATGGAATTTTTAGGGCAATCATGAGACGGATTTGTCAAAGATGGGCTTTGAAATATGGAGATAGAATAAGGATATAATGATCCTAATTTTGATCAATATATCTGTGTTAAGTCCAACTACCTTCAAATCACTATAAGACAAAGTATAGTTTACTGGCTAGATGACATGAAATCTTTATTGAATAAAACAGTCATTTTTTCCTTAATGACTATTTCTTTATAAAACACTTGGCAAATATAAAATAAGAGTTAAGGCTGCTCTGGTGAAAGGAATTTTTCTGACTTCATAATTAGAATCTGATATAAGTTCTTTTTGTGTGTTAATTTAAATATTTACATAATCTGAGATCTCTAATTATGTGTATAATACAAATGCTATAGTTTGCATTGCTAATTTTGGTTATGTAAAGAAAAACCAACCTAGATTAAAGCTCATGTGATTTCTAAACAATGAAGCAACATGGTTTGGAAATGCTTGGATTAAAGGAAACAGTCCTAGTATTAAGGCATAAAAGGATTAGGAAAAACAAGTTTGTCTTTTATAAACCTAACAATATTCTATCTTTAAAGAAATCCTCCTTTGAACCTTCTAGATTATACCCTCAACACTCCACTGAAACTGCTCATTGAGGTTACAGTGACCTCTGAACTGTCATGCACAAAGGGTATTTTTCAGTATTCATATTGTGTGAAGTGGGCAGCGACCGACAAAGCTAACCGTTCCTCCATCTCTCGGTCTCTTTTTAAAGAGATGGGGTCTTGCTATGTTGCCCATGCTAGCCTCAAACTCCAAGGCTCAATTAATTTCTCTCGCCTCAGCGTCCCCAGTAGCTGGGACTACAGGCACGCACCACCGCCAGGTTCCACTCCATTCTTCTTGCAGCTTCTTCCTCCATGGGCTCCCAAATACCTCCTTCCTGATGTTCATGTCATCTCTTTGCAGCTTCTCATACACAAAGCCTCAACTTTAAGCTGTTCACTAATGATTTTTTTCAAAGTATGTCTCTAGGCTTCAGACCTACATTTTTTATTTTTCTGAGACAGGGTCTTACTCTGTTGCCCAGGCTGGAGTGCAGCATGCCACCATGCCCAGCTAATATTTTGTATTTTTTTGTAGAGATGGGTTTTTGCCATGTTGCCCAGACTGGTCTCAAACTCCTGAGCTCAAACGATCTGCCTGTCTTGGCCTCCCAAAAGGCTAAGATTACAGGTGTTAGCAGCCTCACCTAGTCTCAGACCTACATTTTAAATTGCCTACTGAGCATCCCCACCTGGTTGTCCCACAGTTAACTCAAAGTCAGCCTACTTAAAACAACAACTAATCAGATGTTCCCCAAAGCATTCCTTCTTTTCCATATTGCTACTCCACTGTGGTAATGGAACCGTTCTCTATCTAGCCCTGCTAGCCAGGAATTACCATATATGCATTCTCCATCCTGTTAGTGTCAAAGTAATGTGTAAAATCTTACTAGTGCTTTCTTATATTGACCCTCAAATCCATCATCATTGCTCCATTTCTATTGCTCTTATCTTATTTCAAGACCTGAGCTTCAGTCTCCCAAAAATAGTATAATCTTTTTGTTTAAAAAATAAATTTATTGAGATAATATTCACATGCCAAAAAATTTACCCATTTAAAATATACAATTCCATGACTTTTTGCATATTCAGAGTTGTGCATTTGTCACAAGTCAAGGTTTAAAACATTTTAAAACCTCCAAAGTAAACCTCCTATCTTTTGTCATCACCCTCCAATAATTCCAATTCTCCTACTGAAAGCAGAGGCCTTTGGTAGCCTCTACTTTAAGTCTCTCAAATAAATTTTCCTATTTTCAACATTTCATATATACAGAATTAATATGTAGTATTTGTAACTTGTTTAATTCATTTAGCATGATTCCAAGGTACATCCATGTTTGTATTGTAGCATGCATCAATACTTCATTCCTTTTTATTGCTCAGTAATATTCCTTATATGGCTATATCACATTTTGGATGTGCTATGAACGAATGAATTATATCTTTTGTTTCCACTTTTTGGGCTATATGAACAATGTTGCTACACAGATTTGTGTCCAAGTTTTTGTGTGGCTTTGCTTTCAATTCTCTTGGCTATATCTCTACAAAGAGAATTGCTGGGTCATATGGTAACTCTGTGTCTAACCTTTTGAGGAAGTGTCAACTAAGGCAGCTGCAGCACTTTGACATCCCAGCCAGCAGTGTATAAGGGTCCCAATCTCTGCACATGCTTGCTCACACTTGACTTTTTGAATATAGGCCATATTAGTAGGTGTGAAGTGGTATCTCATCGTGGTTTTCATTTGCATTTCCCTGATGACTAACGGTGTTAAGCATCTTTTCATGTGCTAGTTGGCCATTTGTATATCTTCTTTGGAGAAATATTCTCTTTGGAGAAATATTGATTCTAATTTTTCAGTTGCGTTATATTTTTATTATTGAGTTATAAAAATTATTGATATATTCTGAATACTCAATTTTTCTCAGAGATATGATTTGCAAATTTCCTCTTCTCTAGATTGCCTTTCATTTTGCTGACGATGTCCTTTAATACAAAAAGTCTTAAATTTTAAGGAAGTCCAGTTTATCCATTTTTTATTTTGCTGCTTGTACTTTTGGTTTCATATATAATAAACCATTATTAAATCCAAAGTCATGGCTGGGCATGGTGGTTCGTGCCTGTAATCCCCACACTTTGGGAGGCCAAGGCAAGGCAGACCACCTGAGGTCAGGAGTTCGAGACCAGGCTGGTCAACATAATGAAATGCTGTTGCCACTCAAAATACAAAAATTAGACAGCATGGTGGCATGGGCCTGCAGTTCCTAGCTACTAGGGAGGCTGAGGCAGAAGAATCGCTTGAACCTGGGAGGGGGAGGTTGCAGTGAGTCGAGAACGTGCCATTGCACCTCAGCTTAGGCAACAGAGTTAAGACTTCATCTCAAAAAAAAAAAAAAAAACTGGCCAGGCATGGTGGCACACACTCGGGAGACTGAAGCAGGAGAATTGCTTGAACCTGGAAGGCAGACGTTGCAATGAGCCAAGATCCTGCCATTGCACTCAAACCTGGGCGGTATTGTGAGATTCCGTCTCAACAAAACAAAACAGGACAAAACAAAACAAACAAAAAATCCAAAGTCATGAAGATTTACCCCTTTGTGTTCTTTCAAGAGCATCACAGTCTTAGCTCTTAAAGTTCATTTTTGTATATGATGTGAGATAGTGACCTGTGGTCTTGCTGCCAAAATGATCTTTCTTAAAAAGGAAACCACCAACAACTCCTACTGCATCATCACATAATTAGAATCTCTAATTGGATATGCCATAGCTACTGCAGTGATTCTTCACTTCGTGGAATTACAGAATCTAATGTAAACTACGAACTCTTTCCATAGCAAGTGTGTTCAGTGGATGTGGATGTACAAGTGCCTATGCATACTAATACACATACATGTATGTAATATAAACAGATTCACAGTGCACTATGAAGTCCATTCAAGGACCCTCAGACAGAAGAATAAAACATAAACTCTTGTGGACTCCCCTTTGCATATTCAGTGTCCACCAGGAACTGCCCTAACCCATCATTTTAGCCTACTAGTCATCTGGTCTCTAACTCCCTTCCCATAGATTAGCATTAAAAACTTTCTGACCCCATCCAACATGCCATGCTACATTATAATCACATACCTTTGTACCTACATACTATTCCTTCTGCTTGAAAAACGTATCTTTTCACAGGATTGTTTTCAACATTAAATATAACGATGCAAATGTATATGGCATATAGAAGGCATAATGTTTGCTAAATCTGAAAAAAAAACTTAGCAAATATATTTGGGAAAGTAGGTCTCCATATTTTATTTCTAGAAATTTGAGTGATTTAAATGACTGTGTTCTATATGTATTTTTTCCATTCAATAGCTATTGTTGGAAAGCCTCATATGTATGTATAAAAACTATACAGCACAAATAAAACGATTTCAAAGTTATAATAAGTCTAAGGGAGAGCTATTTACAAAACTATTTTCTCTAAGTTCTTATAAATTTAAGAAAATCACACTGACTGTAGTATCCATTTTAAGAAAGCAATAATATAACATAAAAGAATTTATCTTAGAAAATATAATGTTGTATTTCTGCAAAAATTCAATTAAAAAGGTCACTAAATTTTCACCTATATATATTTTCATTCCACTACATCAATTATCTTTTCTAGATTAACACTTTACAATGGATCAGTTTATTTATATTTTGTTAAAATTAACCTCTTTACAAATGTGTTGCCTCTATTTGTAACATTCTGTGTGGAAGAAAATAAAGTGATACTACAAAGTCATATTGTAAGCAATGGTCATTCTAGACATGATACATCCTATGTTCTTAAGCTTATTTTCCAATTTAAAAAAAAGTGACTGGGCTTGGTAACTCACACCTGTAATCCCAGCACTTTGAGAAGCCGAGGTGGGAGAATTGCTTGAGCCCAGGAGTTTGAAACCAGCCTGGGCAACACAGTGAGACCTCACCTCTACAAAAAAAAAAAAAAAAAAAATTAAAAATTAGCAGGGCGTAGTAGTGTGCCCCTGTAGTCCTAGCTACTCAGGAAGCAGAGGCACCAGCATTGCTTGAGCCTGGGAGGTCGAGGCTGCGATGGATCCTGATCGTCCCACTGCATTCCAGTTTGGGTGTCAGAGCAAGACTGTCTCAATAAAAAAAAAAAAAAGAAAACACCTGGTTTTACAATGTAATTTTTTTACAGTGTAATTTTTTTTTTTAAGTATAGTGGACAAAAGAATATTCAAACAGGCACATATGCACTATTTTTAAAATTCATTTCATTTTACCACTATATTTATTTCAACATATAAAAGAATGGTGCTCCCAGTAGTTAAGCTATTTCCAATTAGACAATGTTTTATTTAACATTTAACCAAGTGTTGGCAATTGAAAAAAGAGAAGTGTGATTGGTTAATTAAGAGTTCAAAGAAACTGCTGTTCCCTAGAGGGGTGGTTAATTTCTCATTTATAAGCCCATTTATAACTCCAGCTCTCAGGAATGGTCCTAATAAAATTCACAGTTAAGTAGGCCTTCAAATGCATACCAGCCATTAACATTTGGGCTGCCTGCTGCTAGCAAAATATTAATATTTGATGCCACAGCATTTTCATTTTACAAATCTCTTTCAGAGTATTATAAAACATCTTGCTTTATGTGTTAAACTGATTAAACTCAGGTTTAATGGTTGGTTTTAGAATGACTTCAAAATAGCTTATAGCTAACTAGGAAACTATATATTTTAGATTATTGGCTATATTATTGTCAATAACTGCAAGAGGATATACTATTTTTAGGACAAAGACAACTTATCATAGGGTCCTCTGCTGGATCCTCAGTGGGGTTGGTGGCAGTAACAGTAAACACTTAACATGGCACTTACCAGGTTGTCAGGTACTGTTCTAAGCACTTTGTATGTGTTTGATTTTTTAATATTTTTAATAACCCAGTGAGTTGTATATACTTAGGGACCAAAAAATGTATGAAAATTCTTCCATTGACCATATATATTTATATTGACTATATATATATTTATATTGACTAAATCCTTCCATTAACTGTATGACTATGTATGTGTGTGTGTGCATATATATATGTATATTCTCCCCTCCCCCAGCAGAGAGGTTCTCCCTCTGTCACCCAGGTTGGAATGTAATGGTGCTATCATAGCTAATTGTAACCTCTAACTCCTGGGCTTAAGGGGTCCTCCTTGCCTCAGACTTCTAAGTAGCTAGGACTATAGGTGCATGCCACAATGCCCCACTAGTTTTTTTTATTTTTTGTAAGATGGGGTATTGCTATGTTGCCCAAGCTAGTCTCAAACTCCTGAACTCAGGCAATCCTCCCACTTCGGCCTCCTAAAACACTGGAATTACAGGTATGAGCCACTACACCCAGTCAACAATAGTCTTTAGCAGTTTTCATTCCTGGAGATAGCTCTGTTATTTAGCAACTAGATTTTTCTACATAACCTTCACAGATCCATGAGAAGACATTTTCAACATCGATGGTTAGAATTAATTTACATAGTCAACGAATCATAGGACGTTAAATCTGGAGAAAGCTTTGGAGATCTAGCTCAGTTTTAGCAGTGTGATCTATCAGGTGAGCTCTCAGGGAACCATACTTAAACATAAACAGTGTAAATAGGAGAAAAGTTATAAATACAGTAAACCATTTATTATTACTTTGGTGCTCAAATAAAACGTCTTTTAAATATAGATGTCTCTACAGATCACAAACAAGTGAGCAATGCAATTGTTATCCTTGGTTGTCAACAACAAAAATATCAGTAATAGATCTCAGCTGTATTTTCTTCTTTCAACAGTTTTCCTATCTATAAAATTTATCTACAAGACCTTGCTTAAAATTTCCACATTTCACAACTGATGATGAGTCTTTCAGATAAACAATTGGGGATGGAATGAGGTTCCTTCTGGCTTACCTGGTCTTACTTCCTGCCTTCCATGAACAGGCAAAACTCAAAACTGCCCCCTAGTAGTCTCCATGGATAGAGCTGCTAAATAATTAGAAGTGTCAAAACAACAACTGAAATGATATAAACACTTTGGAAAACTGTAGTTTTTACCAAATATGTTACCCAGGTAAAAAGTTATCCCATCTTAAAAAAAAAAACCTGTATAAAATGCTGAGTGCGGTGGCTCACGCCTGTAATCCCAGCACTTTGGGAGGCCAAGGCTGGCAGATCACCTGACGTCAAGAGTTCGGGAACAGCCTGACCAACATGGAGAAACCTTGTCTCTACTAAAAATACAAAATTATCTGGGCGTGGTGGCGCATGTCTATAATCCTAGTTACTGGGAAGGCTGAGACAGGAGAGTCGCTTGAGCCCGGGAGGCAGAGGTTGTGTGAGCCGAGATACCACTGGAGTACCACTGCACTCCAGCCTGGGCAACAACAGCAAGACTCCATTTCAAACAAACAAACAAACAAACTTTTAAAAGAAAGAGGGAGACAGATTGAAGAGAAAATCCAGTCCACTCTACCTTCCACCTGATGAAAAGCTTGACTGATTTCTTAGGTACAATGAAGTCTGAGCCTTAGGCTATTTTCATCTCTGTTTGTGCCATTTAGGTATTAGGAAAAATAAAATATGACCAAAAATTAAATGGCCAAACAATCAGTTGTTTGGTAATGATATCTAAGAAGAATATTCTAACAGTCGAGAAAAGATGCCTCATCAATGTGCAGAATAATAACTACACAGTACCTTTTTTAAGTAAAAAAATGCCATTTTAATTTCTCATTATTGTACTTACGGAAAAACAAAACTTGTACAATTCAAATATGGGCATATTCTTTGCAAAAATGGTACTGATATTTAAAGTACTTTCTTTTTAAAGCTTCAATCTTTCATTGAGAGGAGTGACAAATTTCTATCTGTTCCATCAAAGAATAAAAAGACTAGTCCTAAGACCTAAGAATATTGTGTTGACTTTCATTAGGAAGAAGATCAATATAAGCCGTCGGACATAAATTGATATTTTTTTAAAGTAAAAATGATTTTAAAGTTTCTCATAAAAATGAGTGTGGAAAAACTAAAAACGATGCTGCTTTCTAAGACAGTCACCATCTTTCTTTTTCACATATCAGTATCTATTTTGTATTATATATCAGGAAATGTGTAGATATTTGCTAAAAATTAATTGTTTAATAAGGGCGATTCCATGAGAAAATGACTTAAATTTGTGTAATTTCTAATCATAGAATAATTGTAAAGAAAAGCTAATTTATTACTTTCAAGTTCTACCCTGTAACAGAAAGGTCCTGAGGGACCTCCTGTAATGACCCCATATGGTTGCCTGTAATTAGCATGCCTCTTATGTGTATGTTAATCAGCATTCTCAACTACTGAAGACTGGCTGCTCAGAGACATTTTGTTCTTTTAATCATTGAAAACATTCCCTTTCTAATCTTGTTCGCGTTATTATTTTGCATAGGCAATGAAATAGAATTCTGGATGCAAAAGTAAATTGCAGTTTATGTGCTGTTCACAATCTTTCTTTAATAGAGTTTAAATTAATGAGG
Organism: Lagothrix lagotricha; assembly: GCA_963574225.1. NCBI lineage: Eukaryota > Metazoa > Chordata > Mammalia > Primates > Atelidae > Lagothrix > Lagothrix lagotricha. The sequence continues at coordinate 29,817 of CAUYNB010010817.1, forward strand.
TCTTTACTGGATTTGGTTTTATCTTTTTCTAAATATTTCTCTGTTAAGCACTTATTACTCTCAGCAACTTTTTTGGTTTTTTTTTTTTTGCATTCAATAGTTTCTTACGACAATTGAAGATAAAACAAATTTGATACCAACAGTGGCCATTTCTTATGATTTCTACACATATCTACCACATTTTAGAGGCAGAAAGAAAAAAAATCATAATCACTGTAAGGAAAAAATATACCATAACATAGTGATAGATCAAATTTCTCAAGGACAAGATTTTCAAAAGAAAAATCCCTCATGCCTGTAATCCCAGCACTATGGGAGGCCGAGGCAGGCAGATTGCCTGAGCTCAGGAGTTTGAGACCAGCCTGGGCAACACGGTGAAACCCCGTCTCTACTAAAATACAAAAAATTAGCCAGGCATGGTGGCGTGTGCCTGCAGTCCCAGCTACTTGGGAGGCTGAGACAGGAGAACTGCAAAAACCTGGGAGGCGGAGGTTGCAGTGAGCCGAGATAGTGCCACTGCATACCAGCCCGGGGCGACAGAGCAGGACTCCATCTCAAAAATAATAAAAAAAAAAGTTTAGAGGTTTTAAAGAAAATTTTAAGATGTTAACAAAACAGGTCAAGCATAATAACATTTTCTATTTCTTCCTTAAGTAACTTTCACATTATTTCAGTTAATCTCAAAAGATTATGTTATGTTTCCAATTTTACAAAAAAGGTCAAGTTCCAAGATGGCAGAAGGACTAGTTACTTCAAAGTCCATGTGAGACTTCTTACTTGACAGTCCATGCTCTATTATACCACACTATCTCAAATGTACATGTAAATCCTCTGGATTTCAGTTTGATTTAGCAGGGAACGTTTTTGGAAATGTTTCACTGTAAGCTGCCACAGTCCCATCGGATTAGGGAAGCAGAGCAAAACTCTGCCAAGAGCACATCAAAATGTCTTAAATTTTATTTGTGAGGTCCTAAAGAAAGATTTAGGATAACTTAAACTTAAATATTTGAGACTAATCCTGAAAAAAATTATAAGAATTTCTGATTGCAGCTAAAATGGAGCCATCATGTTGAAGCAGTGTAAATATATTTTATAATTCATGTGGTTCCCAGCACTGAAACTACATAATTTGTAACGAATTTGGAGTTAATCACATTATTTTGAAATTTTATTGCCCTTCTAAGATTCTGCACAATGTAAATTTAGACTGTATAAGAAGCTCTTTTTTGAAGAGCTTTGGTATAGTATGTGACTTAGAAAGACCATATGATTTTGAAATCCTCTAGAAACAAGCATTTATATTGCATGCATAACCACTGATTATGAACCTTTTTAATTTTTTTTTATTTTTAATTTCGTGGGTACACAGTAGGTGTATACATTTATAGGGTAATGGAGATATTTTTGTACAGGCATGCAATGCATAATAATTACATCATGAAAGACCGGGTATCCATCTCCTCAAGCATTTATCCTTTCTGTTACAAATAACCCAATTACACTATTTTAGTTATTTTAAAGTATACAATTAAATTATTATTGACTACAGTATCTGTTGTGCTCTCAAATACTAGGTCTTATTCATTCTTTCTGTTATTTTTTTTTAACTCATCCCCTTCTCCCCAACCCCCCTCAAAAAAACTACCCTTCCCAGGCTCTGCTAACTATTCTTCTATTCTCCATCTCTACGAGTTCAATTGTTTGATTTTTAGGTCTCACAAATAAGTGAGAACACGTGTTGTTTGTCTTTCTGTGTTTGGCTTATTTCCCTTAACATAATGATCTCCAGTTCCACCCATGTTGTTGCAGATGACTGGATCTCATTCTTTTTATGTCTGAATAGTACTCTGTTGTGGGTATGTACATTTTCTTTCTCCATTCATCTGCTGATATACACTTAGGTTGCTTCTAAATCTTAGCTATTATAAACAGCACTGCAACAAACATAGGAGGGCAGGTGTCTCTTCCATATATTCATTTCTTTCTTTTGGGTCTATACCCAGTACTGGAATTGCTGGTTCATATGGTAGCAATTTTTAGTTTTTTGAGGAATCTCTAAACTGTTCTCCATGGTGGTTGTACAAATTTTGTACACCAACAGTGCACAAGGGTTCTCTTTTCTCCACATCCTTGCTAGCATTGGTTATTGCCTGACTTTTTGATAAAAGCCATTTTAACTGGGATGAGATGATAACTTGCTGTAGTGTTTTTGTCTTTTTATCTATCTTTTTTTTCACAATTTCAACTGTTATTTTAGATTCAGAGGGTTCATGTGTAGATTTGTTACACGGGTGTACTGCACGATGCTGAGATTTGGGGTATGATTAATCCCATCACCTAGGTAGTAAGTATAGTACCTAACAGTTCATTTTCAATCTTCGCTCACCTCCCCTCTTCCCCTCTCTAGCAGTCCCCAATGTCAACTGTTGCCATATTTATGTCCATGTGTACCCAATGTTTAGCTCCCACTTATAAGTGAGAACCACATAGCAGTAGGTTTTCTGTTCCTGTGTTAGTTCACTTAGGATAATGCAAATACAATCTTTTTAACCACTAGTCACTAAGATTTAAAGCTCTGTGGTCATTCAACCTGTCCAGCATAGAGGCAATATAAAACCTAGTCTATCTGAAAACCACCCTGCATCACCCTTATACCTCTATATATAATGATGATGACAGAACTGTTTGCTTTAGAAAGTACTTCCAGTTGAGAATATCTATGAATATATAATGCTGGTAACCTCTTATCACTTCCACCAATACTTCAGGATTGCCTGTCAGTAAGTGGTCAATTGGTATAATTTCAACATCTTTTTGTTACTGATCAAAATAAAAATCACAGAATAACATGCAGCATCTAAAAGCACATTTACCTTCTATCAATGGTTTTACAGAATTCAATTCTTTCCATAACTACACAGATTCTTAACTTAAAGTTAGATATCATTTTTTCCCAAAAGCCATTTATACATCATGACTCTTGATAATTAACTACCCTTCAACTTCTTTCCTTATATGGCAGGGTTACTTTTCTCAAAATTGGGGATATTTATGCAAAGCAAAAAGAAATGTAAGCAATCTTGTCTAGCAGAAGATAGAAGAAGCAGAGCTTTCAAACTTCTCTATTTGGTTGATTTTTACTCAAGAAAGCTGAGAAAATACACTACTGGATTCCTGAATCCATCTTTGGACATCTGCCTAACTTCCATAAATTTGGCTTTCTGAGCTGCAAAACAAGAGTTAGATCTTTACAATTCCTTATAAAATCTAGTGGGCATCTGAGAGTTACCAAGGTAAAGAGTATACACTGTGGATGCAACCGGCCCTAGAGTAAGAATGCCCACTGATTTTTGTTAGTAAGGATTCGTGTTAGGTGAAAAAGTAAGAGAAAACCCCAGAGAGCAGCTTATTTTTCTTTCTAATGTAAATGCCCAAAGGTTGGCAGTGCAGGATTGGTGTGGATGCGACGCTCTGTTTCCCAAGTTCCAAAGGGATTCAGCTCCCTCCCTGCTTTATGCTCTACCATTCTAGGGTGCAGCCCTAGCCTTCATGATCTAAGATGAGCTATGACTGTCACATGTCTATAACAGGAGGAAGGCAGAATAGGGAAGGGAAGAAGGGTTAAAGGGTACAAGCCAACTCTCAAAGTTCTCCAAAATTATTCACAACTTTTTTGGTGGGGTAGGGGGGAGGGCACAATACTTATCTGCAAAGGAGATTAGGAAATGTGGTTTTCACTTTGAGTCACAGGTGCCCAGTTGAAAATGTTATTACTATGGGAAAAAGGTGAGAAAGGATTTTGGGATACTAGCTGTCTCTACCACATTATCTGTGTGACCTTAACCACTTTATGTCCCTGATTTATCATCCATAAAATGGAGACAATAATAGAATCTCCCATCATAAGGTTACTGTGAACATGAAATGGTAGTAATCAACACAGAGGGGTTAGCAAAGTGCCTGGCATACAATAAATACCCAACACATGTAAACATTTTTTCTTCAGATATTTTCTTTCTCTTACTAATTTCCTTTCAGTTGTTAAAAATTGTATAAACAATTTTGTTGCCTTGTGTTTATCTATTCTTTTCCAACTCCCAAATTATCTGCATAGTGTAAACAGATCTTTTCAAATCACTGCTTTCAGCAAGGCTCCCCTTCTTAATGTTCCTGCCAAAACACAGGAACACATACACACTCACACTTACATAAACACACACTCTCTCACACACACAAATACACACACACACTCATTCTCTCAGATAAAACTTTAGTGGCATCCCACTGCCTAAATTCAAATGCACGCTCCTATTTTAAAGGTATGCCATAATCACCACAACTCCTCTTTCTTTATTTCCCTAATGCCTTTCCAAAGGTGTCACCCACTATGAGCCAATATGGATAATGCTAAGGATAACAACAACAAAAATGTGGTAACTGCCAAAAGTATTAAATTAATGGAGGCTATCACTGTTGCAAAGTTTTTTTCATTGCCAGGTAACATGCAAAGTGTTTTATTCCTTTTAATCCTCATAATAATGCTTTGATGTATCATCATTATTATCCCGATACAGTTTACATGTTTGTTCCCTACAAATTTCAGGTTAAAATATAATCTCCAATGTTGGGGTGGGGCCTAGTGGGAGGTATTGGATCATGGGAGCAGATCCCTCAGAAATGGCTTAGCACCATCCCTTTGGTGATGAGTGATTTCTTACTTATCTGAGTGTGCAGATGTGGCTGTTTGAAAGAGTATGGTGCCTCCCCCACCCTGCTTGCTCTCTTTCATCATGTGATATGCTGGCTCCCCTTCACCTTCTGCCATGATTGAAAGCTTCCTGAGGACCTCACCAGAAGCAGATGTCAGCACTATGCTTCATGTACAGCCTCCAGGATGATGTGACAAAATAAACCTATTTTCTTTATAAATTACCCAGTTGCAAGTATTCCTTTATCAATGCAAGAATGAATTCACATATCCCCCCATATTGTAGATCACAACTAAAGCTTAGAAAGGTTATACTCCAAGTCACACAGTAAATATATGGCAGTGCTGAGATTTGAACACAGGTCTATTGGTCTCCAAAGCTATGTGTTTAGCCAGTACAACATCTTTCTTATTGCAAAAACGTGCTATCTGTATTCTCTCTATATCTACCTTAAAATTCTTTTTCTAATCAAATCCTGCAGAGTTGCATTAAGGTCTGCCTCATTTGTGATCTCTACTATGAAGCTCTCATCAACTAATAATAATACTGATAGCAAACAGCAAAATAGCACTTACACTGTTACAATATTACATTCTTGTTACGTAAAATACATATACTAACTCATTAACCCTCAGAACAACCCCTGTAAGTTAGACCATAATTTTCCTCATTTTAAAATGAGGAAAACAACACCTAGAAAGCTAATAATTTGCCCAAGTTCACAAAGTTAATAAATGTTCGATTCAGGATTCTAATTCAGGTAGTCCGGATGCAGAGCTCATGTTTTTAATTGCTAAGCCATATTACTACTCATTCATCTTCCGTAATTTATTTCCTCTCTAACAAAATATATTTTTCCTATATCCCTTATTTAGATATTAAATCACAGCCTTTTATTATGAAACCATTTTATAAATTAAAATATAAGGCACAAGATAAATGGCTAACTCAAATGTGATCTATATACATAATGGAATAATATTCAGTCATAAAAAGAAATTAAATTTTGATATATGCTACAACATGGAAAACATTATACTGAGTGAAATAAGGCAGATGTACAAGGAAAATAATGTATAACTTCACCTATATGAAGTATTAGGATAGGCAAATTCATAAAGACAGTAAGTAGGATAGGTTACCAGGGGCTCTGGGGAAGAGGAAGGAGGGTGGGAGTTATTGTTTAATGGGCACAGTTTTTGTTGGGGATGATGATAAAGTTTTAGATATAGATAGACAGTAGTAATGGTTATACAACACTGTTAACATATCTAATGACACTGAATTATACACTTATCAATTATTAAAATGATAAATATTATGTTTTACCACAATAAAAAATATTAGACACATTATATTATAGTCATACTTCATAGAGTCTTTTGAAGGCTGATAAAGCTCTTCCGGGACTGGGAGATGCTAGAAAATTGTCTACATAGTTGTTTCATACTCTTTTCAAACGTGTGGCCAGTAACACATGAAAACTACCATAGCTACAAAACACCTAAACAATAAATCCACTAACCATGCCTTGCTTTCCCAATATGATCAATAGTGCCTTCAGGAAAAAAATCTTGCACACACATACAAAAGACTCTCAGTAAGGTCTTGTTTAATTAAATTATATTCAAGGCCTGGCAAAGACACAAATACATATGGAATTTTTGCAACTACTTTAATAGGTAGTCAAGGATAAATCTATAATCTGCATTTTATAAATGAAGAATATAAGGCATAAAGAGAAGAAGTGATACTACCTGAGAAACTCTGCAACTATATACTGAAAACTATGGTTCCCTGCCTAGCATTTAGTAAGTTGTTTTATTATGCAGTCTTTAAAAAATGCCACAAAATATCAACAATGATACTCACTCTATCAAAGAAAGACCAAGGCAGAGCGGGGTGAATAACAATTACCACTAGCAGTTCTCTTCCACCTTTCCTCCCTATAGCATTCAACAAGCTCTCCAAATTAAAAGAACAAAAACAAAATTAAAACCAAAAAACTCTTCGTAGGTGAAACTACAGCTCTCTGGGCAGACCTTTCTCCATCTCCCACCCCTCATCCCTCATCCTCACCCTCTCCGGTTACTGACAAATGACAAATTGGAATTTCTTCTCTTCCTCTCTGCTTAACTCCTATTGCTGATACAAACAGCTAACAACAATGAAATTACCAAAAGCTTGACACCAGAGAAAAAAGATGCAATAAAAAGTAAGTATTAGCCTGGTCAACATGGCAAAACTTCATTTCTCAAAAATTAGCCGGGTGTGGTGGCGTGTGCCCGTAGCCCCAGCTACCTGGGGAGCTGAGGTAGGAATATCATCCGAGCCCAGGAGGTCAAGGCTGCAGTGAGCCAAGATCTTGCCACTGCACTCCAGACTGGAAAACAGAGCCAGATGCCATCTCAGAGAAAAAAAAAAAAAAGTAAAGGATTCACCAACTGTAAGTATCACTGAGATATCTGTTATTTTTTGGAATGAACTGTAAATAAATTTAAGTATCCTAATCAGGAATGAGAAACTGTTTATACAATGTTACACTATAAATCAACACTTACCTGTCTGAAAATATTTATTGCATTTTGCATTTATTCAACAACTAAAGTTCAGTTTTTAGATACACATGGAAAAGGATTCTACCAAAAGCAGCCAAATCTTCACATTTTTCATGATTTGAATGGATCTGATCTGCTTCCTGAAGGATACCATTCCCCCCACCTCTTTTTTTTTTTTTTCTAACTGTAGCACTTTACCTACCTCAAAAATAATCTGTGCCCAGGTTCCCAACACAAAACAACCAATACATGAATAAATGAAACTTGGGTATAATTTCTTCAATTGTGACCAGAGTTTAAGCTATACAAAGCAGCACAACTTTGTTTGGTATTAAAAATTTAACTTCAGATGTGCTAGGAAAATTCCAAACTGCATCAAGTCCAGATGATGAAAACCTTATAAATATTATGACAATCAGCTTAATATTAATATACATAAAGGAATTCAGGAGAGAACATAATAGAAAATGGAAGCCAAGATAAGCTACAGACAGGGATCATAAAAGAAGAAGAAAGTTACTAGTTGAACAAAAAACAAGTGAGGCACTTAGCTGGAAGCCACGATAGCAGAGAATGCTGCAATGAAGTTGTTGATAATAAAAATCTAAAGGAAGCAAAACCCCTCTATTGGGAAGATTTGATATAGTATGTCAATGTACAGCTGCATATATTCATTAAGTGGAGTGAAAGTAGAGAGATACAGGAAAAGAGTAGAAGATACCTGTTAGACTAGAATAAAACTGATTCCAGCCCCAGCTCTCTTATGTTCTCATGCATAAAACACCTCATGACTTTAGAAAACTCATATATCCCACCAAAACCATCCCTTCTAATAATCCCCTCTTCTCATCTATTAAACCATGAATCCCCCACTAAATGTGACCTCTGTCTTCAAAGCACATTGCCTACATACTCTATAACAAATGCTCTCTGTCCTTTTTTTTTTTTTTTTTGAGACAGAGTCTTGTTCTGTCACCAGGCACCAGGATGGAGTGCAGTGGCACAATCTCGACTCACTGCAACCTCCGCCTCCCGGGTTCAAACAATTCTTCTGCCTCAATCTCCCGAGTAGCTGGTACTACAGGTAAGTGCCACCACGCCCGGCTAATTTTTGTATTTTAGTAGAGACAGAGTTTCACCCTGTTAGCCAGGATGGTCTTGATCTCTTGACCTCATGATCTGCCCGCCTTGGCCTCCCACAGTGCTGGAATTACAGGCTTGAGCCACCGCGCCCGGCCGCTCTCTGTCCTTTTAAAAAGAATTACTGAAGTTATGGCAAATATTTGATATTCTAGGAGAATATGATCATAATGCTCAAGAAGATAAACAGTATATTATAAAATAACTTTTTTTTGGAGGGAAAAGTTGTATTGTGTTTGGGAACTAGAAGACAGTTAATCCTTGATATGTGTTCAGGGTGGCCATATTATTTATGGCTACTACCTTAAACACAATTTTCCGATCCATAGGATCAAGAAAATTCTAAAAATATTAAATAAGGTTTGTTCTCCCCTGATTTTACACACATTTCACCTCTCTGATGTTGAACCAGCAAAATGCTTTCCAAGGCACGTGAGCTGCCTGAAATCCAACCAGAGTCCCTGAATTACATCTATCTGCTTTGCCCAGGTGATCTGAGGTGTTTAAAAGAAGCAAGAAAAAGAGCACAAGAAGCAGAATAAGAGGTTTTTTTTTTGAGACATAGTCTCTCTCTGTCACCCAGGTTGGAGTGCAGTAGCACGATCTTGGCTCACTGCATCCTCTGCGTCCTGGGTTCAAGCTATTCTCCTGCCTCAGCTTCCCGAGTAGCTGGGACTACAGATGTGTGCCACCACATCCAGCTAATATTTTGCATTTTTATTAGAGACAGGGTTTCACCACGTTGGCCAGAAGGGTGGTCTTGAACTCCTGACCTCGTGATCTGATCACCTTGGCCTCCCAAAATGCTGGGTTTGCAGGCGTGAGCCATCGTGCCCGGCTAAATGGGCACTTTTTTGGATACATGTGCCTGCTCTATTCTCACAGTGCCAGGGCCACTGGTAGGTGGACTTCTGGCAGAATCAATAACCAACTATAGTTTCCAGGTCATGCTTTTGGCTCTATAGAACCAGAACTAAAAGACCATTTAGGAAAGAAGAGAAAAAGAATGGCTCAAATGGATTTATTTCTTCCACCCAATTCTCTAGTCTTATCTTCAATCTCACTCAATAGTACAAGAAAACAGACTTCTATCATCTTTAAATTTAAAATATTTTAAAAACGTAATATTTTCATTCAGAGAATGTTTTAAGCATATTCTTAATATGCTATCAGTCCAGCACAGTTTGGTGTCCAACACAGAGAAAGGTGTTATTTTAAGATACTCTATCCTAAATTATCAAAATGTGGATAAGTCCTTTGACAATGCAGTGATCGGAATGCCTATGAACTCTTTTTTTTTTTTTTTGATAAAGTAAATGTTCAGTGTGTGTGTGTGTGTGTCAATGCTTGGTTTTCTATGGTCTGGGGAGACTTAAGTTGAAATTTTTATTAGCTTGAAATACATAAAGTTCTAAGACTTATGATCATGACAATATGAGCAAGAGAAAATACAGTACCTCTTTCAAAAACATATTAATAAAATGATACTTTCAGAGTATAAAACATGATAAAACACATGGCATTTACATTTCAGTGAATACTTAAGTAACAAAAACATAGCTTGGAGAGGATGACTAGATGACCCATTTCTGGAAAAGATACCTAGGTGACCCATTCTTGGCATTTTGGCAGAATCATTCATTTTAACTTACTCTGACAATAAAACTATACTGGACAGATTATTTTCAGATAGGTAATTCCTTCTTTCCCTGTCAACAGAGAGCTAACTTGCTACCTTCAGGTTCCTTCCATCATTTACTCTGAGAAAAATACATCTACATTTGTCTAGAATGCAAGGCTCATAATGATTGAGAAAAAAGTACAGAAAAGATCTGCCTGAACCATAAGTCTACAGATTTGTCATGTCTTTGTTTTCTTTTAGCCTCATATAACACCCACGGAATGAACCTCCCAACACCACGGTACTAGTAACTTTTCTCTATCAGAAATGAGAAATATAAGGTATTAATTAGCATGTTATGGGTAAGCAGCAGCATTTTTGTTTAAGAGACACAGTATGATTAAAAAAATACTCAAGAGTATCATCTCCAAATATAACTTGAGAGCTTTTATTTGGAATAGAGGTCCAGATACTTCTACCTTTAACCATTAATTGGTCTTCCTTTGTTTAGAAAGATCGGGCAAATCAACTATGAAGGTCAGTAGAATGACAGATGACACAGGAAGAATATTTGTCTCTTTAGGGTAACTTGGCAAACCTTGAAAATGAGACAAGGTTAAACTGGGTAAAGCAGCAAACTTACTAAGCTATATATATTGATTCAATGGCAATTTCAACTTACTCTGGCAGTAAAGCTATAAAACAGCACAAAGAGTTTCCTTAGGCTGAGAGAAAACATCATGGCCTTTACAGAAAGCACAAAGTTGGCTGGCTTTTGTATGAAAAAGGAGGTCAATACAACTGAACTGTGGGAAAATTAACACAGATTTTAGTTTAGACATATCAGTGCTACAAAGAGTAATAGCAATGAACTACCCTTGCCTTTATCTGATGACTGAAAATTTTTCTCCCTTCAATTTTCAGGGGAAATTCTTCAGGCAAAGGAGGATGTTTTCCTTAACCCATTCCCCTTCAGGGGATAAGGAAGTGGCTGCAAAAGGCTGCAATGTAACTCTTGAAACTAGAAATAGTTAAAATGCAAGGATTAAGCTGGAGTGCTTTATTTTTCTTCTGAAGAAGAGTGCTCAGGTGGTAGCACTGGAAGTGCCTGTCCTCTGATAGCTCTGGCCCCAAGGTGATGTGGTCCATGTGCTTTCCACGGCTGCATCATCTTTCTCAATCAAAAAGCAGCAGCCCTCCTGGCAGAGCAATTGTTCTTTTCCAATGTATATCCTGAAGGATGTAAAACTCTAACCCCTAAGAATGAGCCTGCACTCCTATAGGGATTTAGACAGGCAGTTTAGTCTCCAGAGGCCTAGAATTCTTAGGCAACATCTCTAGCTCATTCAAGCTTGGTATAAAGCTAAAGAAACCACTAGGATCCTAGCTTGGGCTGGCTGCCCCTATATTTGGCCATGAGAACAATAGGATGATATAATTCAGGTACAGACTCTGATCTGATCTAAGTGGGAATGTTCAGTGGGGTGCTAGCACCTGCTCTTACATGAAGGCTATGGCGGATGCACAGTTCCCCAAAGTAGTAGAAGTAGAATGAAAGGGAAGTAAGGAGAAGAAATTCTGGAGGATAGTCTGGTGGTACATAGACTATCACTGATTCAGGCCAGAAATGCTACCTAAGAAAGAGATACACATGGCCATCAAATTGACAGAAGTGATACTTGTATGCAGCAGATACACACTGGTTTCACTCAGCCTCAATCAAGGCAACAGCAAGGCAGTCAGTACTTTCCAAATAGAAGATATTAGACCCGCCACAGTCCTGAAGAGTTCAAGGAGAATCTCAAGCTTGATCTTGAGTGGAACCTCCATGCTAGACTTAGGAAAATCATGAGCAATTCACAGCATTATCAATCAAGGGCAATGGCAAAGGTTGCTGCACAAGCCATTCATGTTGACCTTTGCAGCCACAGACATTTGCGTGTGAATGCAAGTTAGCCCCTTTGTACTAGCCATGAACATGCCAGTTCATGTCATTCAAGCGTATATATAGATGAGTTAAGATCCTTTGCAGACATATGGCATTAAAGGATGTAACAACCTACAGCTTACTGTTAGCCAGAAAGATTCCGTGACATGCTCAATTTTGGGATGGTTGAAGAATTCAGAGATGTGAATCTCCCTCTACAAAAATGCCACTAATTCATCAGTACAAATCTCCAGATGCCTCCTTCTTACCACCAACAATGTTCTTACAGGTTTGTACTTAGAGAAATGTACATTCATTGAACTGTACAAGGCCACCATCAAAGTTGAATTTACTTCATCCATCTACAAATATTCCCAAATTTCTTGATTCCCTCACTAAAGAACTTCCTCAAGACCCAGCAAAGAAAAGCAATGCGTAATGTCTATTATTTCAACTGTGTAACCTGGTCCCAGAGTTACTATTCAGACTGCATCCTTCTCTTGGCTTTGACTCTTCAGATTTCAAGCTTGTGGCACCAGTACAACCATTTGATAAAAGAGAAGAGTGCAAGATTAGGGAGAAGAAAAGAGGACCACCAAAATAACCTCCTAACTGGCCTCCCACCTTTAGTCATTCTTTTATTTCATTTATCCTGGATAACATCAAATGAGTATTTCCAAAAACTTTCATTTTGTGTTTTTATTTTCTACTTTATCAGTATATTCTAATCTTTCTAAAATGAACATATGTAATGAAATAATTTTTAAAAGTCAAAACAACTCAGTTTTTATGTTTCATTCCCACTATATGATCCAAACACAGCCCTACAATATCCAGCCCTTAATGCCTTTCTTTTCTAACCATTCATTCATCTTCTACAGTGAACTTTGCTCTCCAAACACAATGACATAGTCACATTCCCTGAAAAAGAACAGGATACATATTCTTTCCCATTCCTATAATTTCACTCTTGCTTCTCTACCACAGTGCAGTCCCTAAATCCTTCCCTTATCAAAATCATCTTTATCCATAGAGATTCCATCACCTCTGATGCTATCAATATCCACTGTAAGCCAAAAGTGATCTTTTTTTCCTCCTCAAAACTCTTCCCCAAATTGAGAGTCACATTGATAATTTACTGCCATGAATAACTAGTTGTCTTTCTATGTATACCTATATCTTCACTATTTACATTAAACATTAAAGAAAGGGAACATATATTATTCTTGTTAATTAATAAATGCTCAACAAATGTTTGTTGAATGAATCCTGTTCAATAGTATGCTGAACAACTACTTACAACACTACATTTAATTAGACCAGGTGATCAATAAATATTTGGTGCTTACATGATTAAGGGAAATAAATGATTATAAGGATTTTTGCCATAAAGCTAATGTTGGACATTCTGCCTATGCTAAAAACACATTAGAGAATGTTTTAAAGCTTAAAGAATGCTGTTATTACTCAAGAGTGGGTTGATCAGTGACGAGCAACTGAAATTGAGTATATGAAAGATAATTTGCACCTTGGCATACATGTAATTCTTTTTAAATGGCTCTAAATTTATAATCTATTCCATTTATTTAATGTGTGTGATTACTTTTCAATGCACTGCTTTAAAAATAAGAAATCTCGGCTAGGCGCGGTGGCTCACGCCTGTAATCCCAGCATTTTGGGAGGCCAAGACAGGTGGATCACCTGAGGTCAGGAGTTCGAGACCAGCCTGGCCAACATGGTGAAACCCCGTCTCTATTAAAAAAAAAAAAAGAAAAAAAGAAAGAAATCTCATTTATACAGAAAATATAAAATTGTGAACAAATGCTTGCTGTTTTCTTTATTTGCTTTAACCACAACCAAGGGAACTCTATCAGGACACACTGCAATGTCATAGGTCAGGCATCTTTTTGCTTATTCTAACCGTTGGAAACCTAATTAAAGAGCAATTCCTTACATGTTTGCCTTGGAAACTCCAAGTGTAAGCTTAATTACAACAATGCAAAAAAGATTATGAAACTATCATCATTTATCATTACCTCAAGAGTTATTAAGTACCAAAAAGTAAACAAGCTTTCTGCTTATGTCACCAACTAAATTTAAAGATGACTTTTCATTTTCTTCCTTTAAAACAAGTATGATGTGTGATATGTGACAAGCCCCACCCCCTGCAAACATCTTTTCACAGAAAATTATCTCTTCAATTTAGAGGGAAAATGTTAATTTTAAACTTCTAGGAATGCTTTTTGCCTAAAACTGAGACATTATTTCAAAAATATATCTTTTCAAAGGAGGTAATATGACATGAAATTATAGTGTATAAATAAAAAACAAACACTTCATCCTATGAAACATATTATGGCATATTTTACTTTGAAATGAAAGTGTTGTTTTTTGAAAACCTACCATTACAAAATTTCAAGGAACCTATTTACAAATGCCAAGGGACACAGACATGGTAAGATTATCTTAACTCAAAGTGATTTCTGTTTTATAGCCACCAGGTTATCAAGAGGAAATTTTAACCTAATTATGAACAAACTGCAAGAAACACTTCTAGCTACTTCCTTCAAAAGGGAGGTAAACTTCAGATTAAGGAGGTTCAATACTCTAAAAAATACAAAATTAAAGAAAAGGGAAATAGCCTTTCTTAAAATAAGCAAAAGAGAGAAGGCCCAGCTTTTTAAATTGCACCAAGAATTTGGTCCAATATGCAAAACTATTTATATTTGAAAAACACTGATGGCAAATGAAACTGTAAAAACCAACTGAATTTGCTTTAAATAAATTCATTTTCAGACTACAGGAGGAGTAACTAAAACAGCACTGAATTGAGATTGCCATTAAAGTGGCAGTCTTTATTAATCTTGAAGAGGAGGAATATTGATTGTAATGCCTTCTAACTCTATGCTTCTTTATTTTTTTGAGACAGGGTCTCACTCTATTACCCTGGCTGCAGCGCAGTGGCATGATCTCAGCTCACTGCAGCTTTGACCTCCCTGGCCCAAGCCATTCTATCACCTTAGCCCTGCAAAGTAGCTGGGACTACAGATGTGTGCCACCACATCCGGCGAATTTTTATAGAGATGGGATTGTGCCATATTGCCCAGGCTGGTTTCAAACTCCTGGCCTCAAGGTATCTGCCTGTCTCCACTTTCCAAAGTGTTGGGATTACAGGTGTCAGCCACTGTGCCGGGTCCTAATTCTATGATTCTTGTTGAGGATTTCTGCATTATGATTCTTACTGAAAATATTTACATCTACCTTTGTGAGAAATAATGGTCTATAGTTTTATTTTTCTGTACTATCTGGCTGTTTCAGATTTTAAAGTAATCATATTAGCTTCATAAAATCAGTCAGGAAGTGTTCCCTCCTCTGTTCTGGAAGAGATTTTGTAAACTTGAAGCTAATTTATCCTTAAATGTGTGGTAAAATTCACCAGTGAAATATCTTGGCTGGGAAAATTGGCTAGCCACGTGAAGAAGATTGAAACTGGATGCCTTCCTTACACCATACACAAAAATCGACTCAAGATGGATTCATCACAAATCTAAAACATAAAACTACAAAAACCCTGGAAGATAACCTGGCAATACCATTTGAGGCATAAGCGAAGGCAAAGATTTCATGATGAAGCTGCTAAAAACAATTGCAACAAAAGCAAAAATCAACAAATGAAATCTAATTAAACTACGTTGCAAAACAAACTATCAGCAGATTAAACAGACAACCTATAAAATCGGAGAAAATTTGTGCAAACGATGCATCTGACGAAGGTCTAGTATCCAGCATCTATAAGGAACTTAAACAAATTTATATGGAAAAAAAAAACCCTTTATAAAGTAGGCAAAGACATGAACAGATACTTCCCAGAAGACATATATATTGCTAAAAATAATACGGAAAAAAGCTCAATATCACTGATGATTAGAGATATGCAAATGAAAACCACAATAAGATACCACTTCATACCAGTCAGAATGGCTGCTATTAAAAAGTGAAAAAAAAAAAAAAAAAAAAGATGCTTGTGAGGTTGTGGAGACAAAGGAACACTTACACACTGTTGGTGGGAATGTAAATTAGTTCAACCATTCTGGAGGACAATGTGGAATCCTCAAAGACCTAAACATAAAAATACCATTCAACTCAGTATATTCCTTCAGGTATATACCCATTACTGGTATATTCCTTTGGGTATATATATGTGTCTTTATAACAGAGTTATTTATATTCCTTTGGGTTTATGTACTCATATATTCATTGTAGCACCATTCACAATAGCAAAGACATGGAATGAACCTAAATGCCCATCAATGTGATAGACTGGATAAAGAGTATTGGTATTTCATGGTGTACAGAATCTCATTCTTCTTTATCTTATTTTTCCGTGGTGTATATGTACGCCATGGAATACTATACAGCCATAAAAAAGAATGAGATCATGTCCTTTGCAGGGACATGGATGGAGCTGGAGGCCATTATCTTTAGCAAACTAACACAAGAACAGAAAATCAAACACCACGTGTTCTCACTTGTAAGTGGAAGCTAAGTGATGAGAATACAAGGACACATAGACGGGAACGACATCTTTTGGAGGGTGGAGGGCAGAAGGAGAGAGTTAAGAAAAACAGCTAACGAATACTATGTGTAATACCTGGGTGATGAAATAATCTATACAAAAACCCCCACCATACAAGTTTACCTATGTAACAAACTTGCACTTGTACCCTTGAACTTAAAAGTTAAAAAAAAAATCATTTATGACATAGACTATAAGCCAAATGAAGATCATGTGCCATGCTAAAATGGAAAGGATTATAAAATGAATGTTATTAAAGATGTATTAATATCTTTTAAAAAAAGAAGAAAAAGAAGAAATATCTTGACCTGGTGATTTCTTTTTCAGGAGCTCTTAAATTACGTATTCAATTTCTTCAATGGTTAAATAACTATTCAGACTGTCTATTTCACCTTGGTTGAATTTTGGTAGTCTGTGGTTTTCAAAGAACTGATTCATCTAAATTATCAATTTATGGATATAAGTTGTTTATAGTGTTTTCTTGTAATTTTTTAATGGTTTTAGGATCTGTACTGATATCCCCTATTCCATTTCTGATATTGGTGATTCGGGCCTTCCCTTTTTAGTTTTTTCAGTCTTGCCAAAGGTTTACTAATAATTTTATTAATATTTTTCCAAAAATAGCTTTTGTTTCATGATTGTCTCTGTTGTTTTTGTATTTTCAATTTCTTGATTTCTATTTTTGTCTTCATTATTTATTTCTGCTTGCTTTGGGTTTATTTTCTTTTTCTAATCTCTTATGGTAGAAACTTAGGTTCCTTGAGAAAGACACTTATAGTATTGATCTGAGAACCTTCCTCATTTCTAAAGTGAGCACTTACTGCTATAAACTTCCCTGTCAGCACTGCTTTAAGTGCCTCCCACATATTTTGATACATATTTTCATTCAGTTGTACGTATTTTTAAATTTCCTTTGAGACTTCCTCTTTGACCTCTGTTGTCTGTTATTGACGTTTACTTCGAATCTACTGTGGTCAGAAAACATACTCACTATGATTTCAATTCTTTTAAATATGCTGAAGCTTGTTTAATGGCCCAGGATGGGATCTACCTTGGTGAATGTTCCACTTATATTCTACTCTTGTTTGTTATTGTTTTATAAATGCCAATTAGGATCTGTAGGTTGGTTGTATTCTTCAGATCTTTTATATCCTTGCTGACTTTCTACCTAAAAGTTCTATCAGGTGCTAACTAGGGATCCTGGGTCCATTTAGATCCTGGCCTCTAAAGTGGCCATATCAGACATACTTTGTTCTTTTTTCCATTGAATTTTTAATGACAAATAATGAGTCAGTATGCAGAACATATAGGAGTAGTCACTGGCTGACTTTCAGAAGCCTAGGACTATCATTGATTTGCTAATTTGCAGAAGACAGTTACTGGAGTAAGGCTGTTGTTGACTGGTGATTTTCAGAAGCACAGCCATTGTAGTTAGGCTGTCACTGATTGGCTGATTTTCATATCATGTGTACTAATCGAAAGTGATTTCTAATTACTGGTGATTACTTATTCATGACTTGGGACTTTGTTCAAAGAATAGTCTTTTCCTTTCTTGAATGTAAAAATTAACTACTTTTAATTACCAGACCTCCTCTTGGTTTTTCTTCAGAAAAACCTGCTAGAGACAACATAATGGATTATCTAGATATATATTTGTGGGGGTGCAATTTTCAACTAATGTTACCATTTAAGTGACTGTGGTACCAATTATTGCAGTGGAAAATGATTCTAAATGTGGAATTTTAATAATTTACTTTAAAATATTATTATTCTTCTTCTTAGAGTTGGGGTTTCACTGTGATGCCCAGGTTGGAGTATAGTGGCTATTTACAGGTACGATCACAGTGCACTGCAGCCTTGGCTCAAGCAATCCTCCCACCTCAGCCTTCCAAGTAGCTGGGACTACAGGGAATGCCACTGCACCTGGCTTACCCTCAGTTATCATAAGATTATTTCCAAAAATTAAGTTCGGGGAGGCTGAAGGAAGGGATTATAAACTGAAATATACCTTGTCTTCTAGCTAGTTTTAATCTTAAGGGTTTCAGACCGGTAAGTGCTCAACCCCTATTTAATGGCAACGTTAAGCCTTCTATACTAGTTGTAAAAAAAAAATTTAAGCTTCCGAAATTATTCATAGTTTAGGGAATCCAGAAACTAGCTGGCTTGACTTTTCAATAGTTTTATTTCTTCAGCATATTCCATTTCTTGAGATCTCAAAAGCTATTACTAAAAGGCTCAGATTTTTACTTCATCTCTACATATTTCTAAAATTTAGCCTGGAATGGTGACCAACCTTGCATATACTTGTAGTGGCTTTTTTTTTTTTTTTTTTTTACCAGAATGCTATGTTTGAATATCTAAATAGGACTGCATTCCAGTATTTAAAATCCAGTCTCCTCCTTTAATGTTTTCTTATATTATCTTTCAAGAACCTACAGCCACCACTTTCCCATCCTCTGAAAGAAAATGTTGTTGGGTTTTACCTTCTAAAATTTACATTATGAAAAAAATAGAAATAGTCAAAATAATACTTTACTCTGGGGAAATAAGCCTGCTGCTTCTATCTCCTTTTGAGATCTACCAGTATACTGAAAAAATGTAATCTGTTTAAGAAGTATAAGGTACAGAATACCAGCAAGTGTCAGCAGAAATTGCTAACATAGTAGCCTTTGGCTTTCCGTCATTTTTAAGTAGGATACAACCTAGCTGATGAATCTGAGGGCAATAATCTAGTTTTCAGTATCCACTTTGCATTCACACAGGACGGAAGGACATGGCTTCAGATACACTGAAAATAACATATGCTGTTTCCTATCTACCTATGCAATTTCAGGTACCAGCCACTACATTTTTAAATCTTCATGGGATAAGCACAAGAATAAAACATTTTGATAGTTGAAAAATTCTTAAAAATTTTAGATCGCTATTGTCGTTTTAAATTATTTTTAAGCCCTTTTTGGTACTTCCAATTAAGCTTGTAAATATGCTACCTAGAGATTCAGGTATACTTTTAGTGTTACTTAAACCTATGCAGCTAAAATAATATCAAGTAATTACTGAATGTTAAACTTAAAAATCAGAAAAGTGGTAAGGATTCAGAATCTGAAGTTTCAGTAATAGTTAACCTTTCCAACCAAAATGAATAATTAAGCAAAATGGGGAGAACCTAGCCAAATACTGAAACATTGGAAGATGGGTGGTGTGTAGAAGCCCTCTGTAAATTTCTGTGAGAATGAAAAAAGTACATCTTACAAAAAGATGAAAAATAGTAATTTTACTGTTTTGAAAAACTTACAGAATAATTTCATTTGTAAGCTGCCATGAGAAAATCGGGTTATATAATATTTATCTCCAATCTGAAGCATATAATATATGCATATATAAGCAAGTTCAGAGTTTCTTCATTATTTCTATTCATAGCTTTAAAAATCTGGTAGACAGGACTTTTAAAATAAGGATTATAGAGCACTTTAACAACAAAAACTATGATTTTGCAAATGGATAAATTAAGAGGGTAAACAACTTAATGTTATATAGCAAAGAGTTTAAACACAGAATGTTAGATTACTTGGCTTTAATTCTGTAGATCACGGTTTCTCTTAATTACACTCACCATGAGAGATTATGCACACAGGTTGTAAAATGAACATATGTAGCATCAACCTGGGAAATGATCCTTAAAGTTGCTTCTAAACTGTCACCTTCCATGCACAGAAAGCACTCATGCTAAGCCGCCAAGAGCACTGATGCATTTAACAGGCATTAAGCCTCTCAATAAGCAGGTGTTTTAGGACATATTTGTACAATTAAGGCTCAGAAAAGGAACTAAAACAAAAAGTATAAGTAATCAGAACATCAGGTCTAACGTCAAATTGCAGCTGGTTACAGGGTGTCATGGACTTTCACAGACCCTTCATGGACCCTCCATATTTAACTAGGTAAATTGTCTTGGTGGAAGACTAAATTTAATCTTTTGTTAAAAGACAAAATAAATATGATTATTTTCAAATACTATGTAGTAGGTAATAAACTGATACATCTAAGTACAGTTTAAATACAAATACAATGACTCCATATTCAAACTTTGCAGAGAAATTTCCCATGTTAAAAAGAGCACAGAATTACTTTCAATTTACATATATTTAAAGTAAGTTAAGCTCTATGGTGTAAGAGACATTTCTTTTTGTCTTTTCTTTCTTTTCTTTTAAACAGTGTCTCACTCTGTTGCCTAGGATGAAGTACAGTGGCACAATCACAGCTCACTGCAGGCTCAACCTCCTGTCCTCAAGCAATTTTCCCACTTCAGCCACCTGAGTACCTGGGAGTACAGGCACACACTACCACATCCAGCTAATTTTTTATTTTTTTATACAGATGAGGTCTTGCTATGTTGCCCAGGCTGGTCTCAAACGCGTAGGGTCAAGTGATCCTCCTGTTTCGGCCTTTCAAAGTACCCGGATTACAGGTGTGAGCCACCACACCCAGGCTTACGTGCTCTTTTCAGCAACTCTATCATTTTAAAAATAGTCAATGCTAACATTCACTGAGAACTGGTCTGCTAAATGCGAGGCAGTAGTAGAAGAAGGCTATTGTTATTATACCCCTAACTTTTCACACACAAAGTAACTTCACTGCTAGTAAAATCAGGAATTAAGATTTGAATACCGGTCTGTTTAATTTTAAATCTCTATGTCAAAACTCCGTTTTAAAAAGTGAATTTACTAAAATTCCTATTAGTTTTGTCTTAATTTAACTGTTTTATCTTAATGCAAAGGATGCAATTCACTAAAAACAAATAGCTAAACAATCATCTCCATAATCCTTTTCCTCAATTTTTGTAAAACAATTTTAATGGTTCTAATTCCCTTACCTCACCAGGACTGAAAGAGTCATCTTTAAAAGTACCTCCTACAGAAAAGGATTGAGAGCAAAGTTTCTATTCCCCCTTATCACATACGGCACATTTATTTTTATTTTTTAAAGACGGGGTTTCACCATGTTGGTCAGGCTGGTCTTGAAATCCCGACCTCAGGTGATCTGCCCGCCTTGGCCTCCAAAGTGCTTGGATTACAGGCGTGAGCCACTGCGCCCGGCCTATCACCCATGGCACATTAAGAGAAAGCAAAGAGCTGATAAATTTACAGAACTGTTATCTAAATTACATGAACAACAAATATCCAAATTTTGTTTATACTAAAACTTTGGCATAATATAGCCATTCTCTAGAACAGTTTTCTAATTGTCTATTTATTAAAAATAAAATGGAGTCCTTATCTCAATTGTTTATACTTAATAGGTTACCTACATGCACTACTATCAACCTATATTTTAAATAGTTTTAATAAAATATATGTAAGTAGGTGGTCCAATATGTTCTCTCACCCACTTGGTTATAGTATACTTTTCACTTTGGACACCAATGATCTAAAGATGTGAAATTTTTCCAGCTTCTACCGGAACAGGATTGCCTCCAGACAAGATTAAAGGGCTTTTTTTCCTAATACTCAGAAGAGCGAGTAGAATATCAAATTCAAGAGTCTAAAAGAGTTCACAGTAGGTCTAAAAAAGCCTTATTTTCTTTAAATTTCCACCTAAATCTGTCTTCTTAAGATTCTTTTTTTCTTTATGATAGAACTCCTTGCTACTTAAAACTTTCTACTTTAATGCCAAAACAAGAGCCACATAGATTGGAAGCAACATGTGTGAAGAAGAGAAATAGCAGAACATTGCAAGTATAACCAAAGCTAATATTTATTAAATAATAACATGCATAAAGCAGCATGTTAAGCATTCAAAATGCAGTATGTCATTCAATTCTCAAAAAAATCCAACAGAAGCTTAGAGGCAATTAGGTAACTTCTACAAAATTACATAGGTAGCAACAGGAAGAGTGAGAATTAAAACCCAAGTTTATCTGATGCTAAGTTCTTTACTACTAAGTTTAACCTCCGATTAAGCCTATGTATGATTTCTCTATGAAAACATAATAAAAATAATAAATATGTATTTACTATGGGCCAGTATTAGATAATTTATTCTTGAAAACTATAGTCTAAATAGGAGCTCTTATTATTCTGATTTATAAATGAGAAAACCAAAGCATTAAAAAGTTAAATAACAGCTGGGTGCAGTGGCTCATGCCTGTAATCTTAGCCCTCTGGGAGGCCGAGTCAGGCGGATCACGAGGTCAGGAGATCGAGACCGTCCTGGTCAACATGGTGAAACCCTGCTTCTACTAAAAATACAAACATTAGCTGGGTGTGGTGGTACATGTCTGTAATTCCAGCTACTTGGGAGGCTGAGGCAGGAGAATTGCTTGAACCAGGGGGTCGGAGGTTGCAGTGAGCTGAGATCATGCCACTGCACTCCAGCCTGGAGACAGAGCAAAACTCCACCTCAAAACAAAACAAAACAAAACAAACAAACAAACTAAAAAGTTAAATAACTTGCCGGGGTCACATAAAAGACTAAAAAGTGATTTGAACCTAGGCAGTCTATCTCTAGTGCCTAGACTCTCAACACTACACAAATCTGTTTTTCAGTAACAATTCTGACCTAATAAAAAATCAGAAGACAAATTAACCATAGCCTACTATTACATTACAAAATGAGGTTGTAAACATGAAAGATTACACATATATACACATATACACCTGTGTGCTATTATGGAGCCCATAGCTCAAGATCACTTGGCATTTAAACAAAATTATCTCTAAGTTGTGCCCAAAACTTACATATTTCAGAGGTGAAATTCTGTAACGGTTTTCATACATTTGACCATTTTTCTCCCAGCGAATTCAAAGTAGTTTTTTTGATAAATAACATATCAATTTTATAGTGCAAAGTAAAATATCATTATAAGCACTTTGTGGGTTAAAGAAAACTAAGTCATAGAAAAATTAAATGTCAGGATGCAATTCAAAGAGAACATAGTAGCACTGAAAGAGAATACAAATGTCCCTAGATTAGTGGTATGTCTATAGAGTTATACTTCAAAGTTTAAGTTCAATTCAGTAGACTTAGAAGAGATTTACAAAGAAACCAAAAAAGAGAAAAATTACTCCTAGGTTGAAAAGCAGGAGAAAACTTAAAAGGGACTAGGCATTTGATCTGGACTTTAGAAACAGTTTAAATGTTCACAGCAAAGGTAGAGAAGTGTGCATTCCAAACGGAAATACCAGCATAAGCAAAGAAATGGTTTTCTCAAATCATGGTTCAGACATTGCTGTAACCACAGCATATATGACAAGAGAATTGAGGTCTAAGACTGGAAAGGCAGGTTCAGGGCAGATTGTAGAGGGCATTTTCAGGCAAGCTAAGGACTTAGAGTTTGCTTCTAAAGAAAATAAGGAAATTACATAACAATGTGAGCTTCAAGGAGATTCCTCTGGTAGCATTTTTAAAACACTGACTAAAGAAGAGAGTAACTAACTGGGTGAGTCCTCATTGAACAATACTCTTGCATAGGGTATGTGAAGCCACCAGATACTCATGGAAGATCTTCCTTAAAAGTCAGTTTCACTGGAAGATTTTAGAGTTGAAAAAAATTATAACTTTTTTGTGTTCTTTAAAAGATCCTGACACATGCATTAGAATCATACCTTTCCTCAATGACCACAAACAATGCAGAATAACATGGAAAATTCACGTGACGGCAGATCATTAGTGCTGTGCTCTAGCACCACTCTACACCTCTCTTCACAGTAACTAGCTTCCTCTCCTTTGCTGGCTATTGAGAGTTCTAAGGTGGATATGTCTGCGAAGTACTGTATACGGTTGTAATAATGTAACTAGGAATGTCTAAAATATGGCAATTACAGAAAAAAAAAGAGAAAGGGGGAATGAATGGGATAGATGTTATGGGTAAGGCAAGGTAGTCAGTCTTTCCTCATCCTTCTGCCAAGACTTGATAAAATGCCCATCCTATAAGCTCCCATAGAATACTATACACTGCTAGCTCAGCTCTTATCACATTATATCATAAGATATCCTGGTTTCCTGTTTATGTGTAACTCACCTCAACTCATAGCATCTCAACGACCACCTTGGTTATGGTTGTATCCCAAGTACTTAACACAGTTTCTGGCATATAGACAATATTCAGTGAATATCTATTATGATTCTAGCAGCAAATACATGAAATGACATCATAATTTTTGTATTTCTCATTGAGAGAAAGAACTAATCTGTCCATTCTACTGAAGAATCCCATTCTTTGATCAAGGATTTAATTAGGTGAAAAGTGAGAATGTGCTCAGAGCCATGGTGATAAGTGCTGTGGGAAGAGTAGGAGACACCCTGACCTTCAAAATTTCAAAAGAATGCTTAGCAGTCAGTAGCCTCCGGGTTGTCCTTCTGGTATCTCTAACCACCTGGGTGAACACTACTGAGTTGAGTGGCATGCATGCACTAATGTCGTGTACAAAGCAGTAGCATATGCGTGAAGATTGGGAGAGTTATCTTGTGTAAAGTAATGGAGGGACACCAAAGGCAATCCCTGCTGTGCTGATGAGACTGGCTCTGGATTCAGCGGGCCAAAGAGTTCATGTTGTTTCATCTGAATGTGAATACAAATTTCACATGTATATATTTATGTTTAAAGTATTTAGTCTAGAGGTACTGGAATGCTAAACTACTTATAAACCTAATATATCAGTATCTCCAGATAAGATTATAATATTCAAAATTCCTCCTTAGGGTCACATTAGTTATATAAAACAGTTTCATTTTCAACAAAATCTTTACCAAAACATATACATATGGTTGAAAAACTGTATCTTAATAATAAGGGTCATAAATATTTAAAACAGGAATCTTTGCAATCTAGTTATATAATACATGTATAATTTGATTAAAATTATAAATAAGATCTGGATAAAATGTGACTTTTCAAGTTAAATTTAATCACGATGGATTTAGAAAATGAAGCACCTGTTAAGGAATAATCTTGCTTCTCCCCTTCCTTCCCTACTTATTTCCTTTCTTGAATCATTAAAAACAAAATAAAAACAAAAAACTTACCAAGCAGCTACTTTCTGCCTGTGAAGCATAAAAGGGAGACCAGATCCAATCTTCTTAAAGCTCAAACCTACCCTAGGTGCTATGATTTGGATATGGTTGGTCTGTCCCGACCAAATCTCAGGTTGAAATTTAATCTCCAGAGTGGTGGTAGCAGGAGGTGGGGCCTGTGGAAAGTGGATCCCTACTGAACGGATTTGTGCCCTCCCTGTGGTAGTGAGCTTTCACTCTGGAGAGACTGACTTTGTTCTCACAAGAATGGATTAGTTCCCCCTGAGAGTGGGTTGCTATAAAGGCAGGACGCCCATTGGGTTTGGTCCTTCTCCATATATGCTTGCTTTCCCTTCGACCTTCTCCACCATGTTTGGATGCAGCACAAACGCCCTCACTAGAGGCCAGTCTGATGCTGGTGTCAGGCTACTTGTACAGCCTGTAGAATTGTGAGCTAAATAAATCTGTTTTCTTTGTAAATTACCAACCCCCAGGCATTCCTTTATAGCAACACAAAATGGACTAAGACACTATGTAATGTTGTTAATAATGAAGGTAGGGCAAATAACCAAAGTTACAAGTAATCTGTAAAAATAAACAAAGACTATGCATGAGTGGTCCATTAAGTCCTACTAGCCTTTATTAAGAATGCTGTTTTTAGAAGTTTACTGCCTCAGATACTTGAAGGGCGCTACTGGAACTATTTCTTTCCCAGCATGCAGCTTTTAAAATGACAGAAGAACAAAAGCAAAAATGTTTTCTTTGTATGTCATTGTAAAAATTCAGCATATGGTACTTTAAAAAGTAAAAAATGATTGTCTACTTCATGGTACAACATTAATAATGATATCCAGAAGTAGTACTCAGCAATAGAAAAATGTTAAATACACAACAGCCTTATAATTTAAAAAATTATGCAATCATTATGTTATAGAAAATACTTGGAGGCATGCAAACATGTTCACAAGGATTTGTTGAATGAAATTAAAATATAGGTTACAAGCAAAATATAGCATATACAAAATATACATGATTGATTAGAGGGAATAATAACCCTACTTCCTCATGAAGAATCAAGAGCTTTTACTGTGACTTAGGAAAAATAAACAGACATTTCTGTTTCCCACATGGAAACCTGTGGTTGGTCAACTCTATTTTGCATATTTTTATTTTGAACAATCAACATTTTATTTTTAAAGTTTTTATTATAGGCAGGAGAATGAAACCTGTTCACTTCCTCTACCCACGGCTCCTCCTAGAAATGAGAAAACAAACCCAATGCTTGTATACTTTCTCCAATATCTGAATTCTCATTATCTAAATAAATTTTATTAGCCATTCTCTAATAAAAATAGAGTTGCCAACTTTTCACCTTTTAATTCTCCTTTCCCTATTTTTAGTTGCCAGTGTTCTGTAAATGGAAACCTTTTCTTAAAATAGAGGCCAATAAAATGCTGTTTGCCTTCCTGCTCAATACTAAAGCTTAATGTCCAATGGCACATTAATAATAGACTATTAAAACTGCTTGGTGTACACACAGATACACTGAAATACTCCAAACTTCCATTGAGAAATACGGAGTCCAGGGCTGGGCGTGGTGGCTCACACCTGTACTCCCAGCACTTTGGGAGGCCGAGGTGGGAGCATCACCTGAGGTCAGAAGTTCGAGACCAGACTGGTCAACACAGAGAAACCCTGTCTCTACTAAAAATACAAAATTAGCCAGGTGTGGTGGTGTGGACCTGTAATCTGCCTCCCTAATTAGGAAGCTGAGGCAGGAGAAACACTTAAACCCTGGAGGCAGAGGTTGCAGTGAGCCGAGATTGCGCCATTGCAATCCAGCCTGGGCAACAAGGGTGAAACTCCATCTCGAAAGAAAAAGAAAAAGAAAAAAAAAAAAGAAATACGGAGTCCGGAAAATGGCAGAATCAGATAAAGAAAATTCCATAAAGGAAGAAAAAAAATCTAAATTTTCTTTCAGGTATAGGAGGAGCAAGAATTGGACGATGGTATGTAGCATTTATTAAGCACCTCTTCTGAGATTACTGTAGAGGACTGGGAAAATACAAACCACACTTGATATTCCCAAGACCTTTTACCAATATCCACGACTGGGAAAGAGGAGTGTTCCTTAGGAAAATAGGTTCTTAGTAGCAGTGGGATAAGGGTTACAGGCTCCACTAATTTTTCCAGTAAAACTTTTACACCCTGAGAGAAAGGCATGTTCCTTTTTTTTACCCAGCATAGGTTAAAGGAGGGTAATCATTAGTACTGATATAGCTCTATGTTTCTCAAATTCTGTTAAGCTACTTTGCATTTGGTTCAATCTCATAATATGAACTGTCATAGCAACTCATTCAACTGCCACGCACTTATAAGTTTATAGTCTATTTTTAATTGAAATTTCATCTACGTCAGAAAAATTAGCAAAGTACAAAAGCTCAACTAAAATGATGTTTATGAAATTATCTTTATAGTTTGGTGTGTGGGAGAGAGAAAAGGCAATTGACTAGAAAAGAAACCTACAAATGCTATAAATGAGATTGCTGACCTTATGAGTCAAAGAACCAACTTCAGATGCAGAAGAAAAAATGTCAGTATCTATTTATGCTCTACAACTTTAAAAATCGCTTGAGTTTACATTAATTTTCACCCTATTCTTTTCCCAAAGAAAACTGTTTAAAATGTAAAATAAACATCTAATATATAAATGTGTCCTTTTCTCTATTAAAAGGAAAAAATTAACTATTTAAACGGTCTAAAGTAAAACCGTATTTGCCAATAATGCAGTTATTCTACCGTCTGCTGAAAATAATTAACAATATTTCTCTTCCTAATGTTAGAAAATTTCCTCAAAGTGACACGAAAAATTTTTATTTTAACATAATACACAAAATATGATTTCCAAAAGATTTTTTCCAAAGTTGGTTTTTCCCTTCTAATCAGTGACTTAGGCTATTATCTAAAAGCAGTTATCAGCCTGATCTAAAAATTACTATGTATCTGTTAACCCTATTATTGCTTGTTTTCATAAAAATCAATTTTTAAAAGGAAAAAAGCATAACTCTTCCCACATAAAAGAAGAATGCTTATTTTTCTTTTTACTTAATTTATTCATTCTAAGTTATCCTGGAAATGGGTCAAAATTTCATAGAAAGCACATTTCTCTCCTTTTCTCCCTCTCTCCACCCTCCCGTCTTCTTTTACTTTTTTTCCATCTTCTTTTCACACACACGCAAACACACATATACACAGTTGCAGAAAGTTAAAATTGTTTTTACTTTGGAGTGTTTCACTTTCAAATTATCCTTTGGGAAAAAAGTGACATATACACTTAAAAAAAGCCATATATTAAATTTCCAGAGGTTTGTTTTTTCCCCGACACTAGAATTATTCATTTTGATTAAATGTTCCAAGTTCAGACCTTATCAATAATTAAAAACACCAATCAAAAGATATTTGCAAAGAGGAAAAATATGTTATGGTAAAAACCTGGGGTGAAATAAGGACAAGATTTCCTACGGAAAACACAAATCTACATTAATTCAGCAATGATGAATTCCAATAACATGATGTTATCACATTTATTTCACAAATCTTCACCAAGAGCCTAGTATGTGCAGCCACTGTTCTATTAACAGAATAAAACTGAAGAAAAAAATTTCAAGCTCAAACCTTTTTGATTCTTATAAAATTATACACATTTAACTTAATTTTTAAATATGCTCAACTTTTCTATGAAACTCATGGGAAATTCTGAGTTTTCTATTTTAATGAAAAACTAAGAATCAGTTCTGAAGGCTGACAGCCTCTTGTCAGTACATTTTTCATAACTACAATTAATAGATATTTTCCTTTGAAATTCTTAATCTTTTAGGAACTGAATGTTTTATAAAACTAATTATGTCCCCGAAACTATAAAAGCATGACTTTCAGGAAGGAAAAAGGTTGAAGAAATTGGGAAATGAAGGGCTGTAAATCTGTAAATATAGAGGATACAAGATGTCTCCACTGAACTGAACACTTCAGTTCTTTCAAAAGTATCCTGAACACCCAGCAGGCAAAAAGTGCAGTTTCTAGGATCCTCTCTTAATAGTAACTACCCAGGCTGAAAATAGACTTCCACCAACAAATCATTCACCAACTAAGTGGGCGTCTTTGCTTGCTGGCTATTATGTAGGTTTGTGCAGTTTATGCCACCAGCAAACATTGCTGATTGAGTACCTACAATACGCAGACCATGCAGTTCTCAGAGATCCTCACAGTCTAGACTTGCAGAGCTTCAGGCCTCTTAGACCATCATGAAATTCTGAGATATGAAGAGATTTTCATTAAAAAAATGATCAAGTAGGTTCTTGAAAAATCTAGAAATCTATATTAAATGAGGCTGTCATGGAAATTTTGCTTGATTTTATTTAATTTTGATGTGTGTGGAATGGAGAAAAGAGGTGGCAAACATCACATCCCATGAGAACACAAAATATTAATTTAGAAATTTCAAGATACTCTAGTCACTGCTTCTACCTTTTGAATCTGAATCCTTACAGAACTTTATTAAGAGTCCCAAAAGCTTTATCCATTAAAGCACAAATATGATTATCCTAAATTTATCCCTTTTCATTGCTCCAAAATAATATTTCAGGCTATGGTAGAAAGACTCACCCATATGGATACCATATGACAAAGCAAAAGACTTATTGTACTCAAAAAAAGAAAATGTAGCCAGGCACAGAGTCTCATGCCTGTAATCCCAACACTTTGGGAAGGTTGAGGTGGGCAGATTACTTAAGGTCTAGAGTTTGAGACCAGCCTGGCCAACATGGTGAAACCCCGTTTCTACTAAGAATACAAAAAATTATCTGGGCATGGTGGCTCATGCCTGTAGTCCCAGCTACTTGGGAGGCTGAGGCAAGAGAATCCCTTGAACCCGGGAGGGTGGAGGTTGCAGTGAGCCAAGATGGTGCCACTACACTCCAAGGTCACCAAAAACAATAACAAAAACCGTTGCATAAAATTAATCCAAAACAATTATATTTCTATTAAACAGGAGTACTTAGGAGAATATAAATCCTTTAACCATGTGCCTTATAATGCAATATATCAAAATTAAAAGAAGAAAACATTTTATCTTCAAAAATCAATTTGTCTTAGTAGGCTGAGAGAAAAGAAAATAAAGATATAACATGGAACACATCCTGAAAGCAGAGAGTAATCTAAAAAACACCACTCACCTTTCTGGCCAATTTGATCAAATCAAGGTAGTCAACAGGAAGTTATTTCCTCAAATATCCATGTCCTATATTTGAATTAACTGCTTTTTGTATGCTAGTTATAAGTAACTATTCTATGTATTTCACTAAGTTTCTATCTATGAAATCATATTGAAGTTTTTTTTAAAAAAACTTGACTACTAGGAAAATTGTCACACTGTTTAGCAGATCCAAATACCATTCACCTTTCACAAATCTTTGCACGAGAAACAGGTCTGTCACTTAAAAATAAATTTGTTGCATGAGGCTTCCATCTGAGATGATGAAAATGTTCTGGAACTAGATAGTAATTGTTTATATATTCTATGTACTGTCCACAATCAGAAATATATTTATAAAGAAACTCAACTGTTGAGAATAGAATAATCAATTTAGTTGCAAGAAATATATTTCATTGATCAATATAATCTGTATCCGCTAAGAGTCAGGTATGAATCTAAAAAATAAAAAAAAACACTACCACTTGCTTTCAAATCTGAAGAGCAAATATACTTAGATATTAGATTTCCTTCTTTATCTTATAATTACAGAATACAATTTTGGGTCCTAGTAATTAATGATACTGCAAAAGGCTAAATATTATTCACCAATCACCTAAGCACAACTATCAGCTGTTTGAAAAACCAAAAACAAACAAAAAAAGTACCTGTTTATAGCAAATGATTTATTTTTTGGTAAATAAAATACATAATGCAACATAAGAAGTCCTCCCAGTGGGAAAAGATATTAATGGTGATGTAGTGATAATTTTAGTAACGGCTGTTAATATTGATCAAATGTTCACCATGAACTAGATGCTGCTCTTTATACTTCACATGTCATAATCCACACAACAACCCTATGATATAGAAGATATTATTCTCATTTTACACATAAGAAAAATGAGACATAGTACAGTTAAGTAATTTGACTAAACTTAAAGAGCTAGAAAGAGCCAGAACTACGCCAGAAACCCAGGAAATCTTAAATCTAAGACCTCAGACTATGAAGCTACTACAAGAAAAAGGGTAATTCTTGAGAACATTGGTGTGGACAAAAATTTCTTGAGTAATACCCCAACAAACACAGGCAACCGAAGCAAAAATGGACAAATGAGATCACGTCAAATTAAAAAGTGTCTGCACAGTAAAGGAAACGATCAACAAAGCAAAGAGAAAATCCATAGAATGGGAGAAAATATTTGCAAACTGCCCACCTGAGTTTAATAACCCTAATATAGAAGGAGCTCAAACAACTCTATAGGAAAAAATCTAATAATCCAATCAAAACATGGGCAAAATATCTGAATAGACATTTCTCAAAAGAAGACATACCAATGGTAAACAGGCATATGAAAAGGTGTTCAACATCACTATTTATCAGAGAAATGCAAATCAAAGCTGCAATAAGATATCATTTCACCCTAGTTAAAATGGCTTATATCCAAAAGTCAGTCAATAACAAATGCTGGCATGGATGTGAAGAAAAGGTAGCCTTCCTACACTGTTGCTGGGAATGTAAATTAGTATAATCACTATGGAAGAAAGTTTGGAGGGTCCTCAAAAAAAAAAAACAACAACGAAAAACTGAGCTGCCATATGATCTAGCAACCCCACTGCTGGGTATACATCCTAAAAGAAGGAAATCAGTTACTTCGAAGACCTATCTACACTTGCATGTTTGTTGCAGCACTTTTCACAATAGCCAAGATCTGGAAGAAACCTAAGTGTCCATCAACAAACGAATGGATAAAGAAAACTGGTACATATCCACAATGGAGAACTATTCAGCCATAAAGAGAATGAGATACTGTCATTTGCAACAACATGGATGGAACTGGAGATCATTCTGTTAAATGGAATAAGCCTGGCACAGAAAGACAGATGTTGCATGTTTTCACTTATTTGTGGGATCTAAAAGTCAAAATAACTGAACTCACTGACAGAGAGAGTAGGATGGTTACCAAAGGCAGAGAAGGGTATGGGGTGGGTTGGGGGAAGGTGGGGATGGTTAATGGGTACAAAAAAAAAAATTAGAATGAATAAGACCTAGTAATTGATAGAACAACAGGGTGACTAGAGTCAATAATAATTTAATTGTACATTTTAAAACAATTAAAATAGTATAAATGGATTGTTTGTAACACAAACAATAAATGCTTGAGGGGATGCACATCACATTCTCCATTATGTAATTATTACACATTGCATGCCTGTATCAAAACATCTCATGTACTCCATAAGTATATATGCCTACTATGTACTCACAAAAATTAAAAATTTTAAAAATCAAAAAAAAAAATAAAAGAAATCCAGGAAGTCTGACTTCAGAACCTGAACTCGTCACTACTATTCTATTTGCTACAAAACAAAAAGCCATACTGAAGGCAGAGGACTATGGTTTCACAAATTGTGATTCAAACAAATTTAGTTTTCAACCGTGTAAGTTTACATATAATTTCAAGTACAGTAAGGTTTAGCATCTAATCATATTACAAACATTTTATAGTAGTACTTAACCAATAAAGCGAATAGTTACTAGTCAAGAGATAGTTGAAAGCTATCTTAAAGTGATGTATGAAGATTGTCTTGAAAATGTGACAATACAGTTTGATTAGTATCCTAAAGAGGAATGAACTGGTGAGCGGCAGACAAAAGAACACAGCTACACTTTAGAATTCAAACTAATGGTTCTCAAAGTGTGGTTCCCTCGCCAACAAGATCACCCATGAGGGTCTAGATCTTGGTTGAAAATCTACATGTGATATTTCAGGCATGACCATAGGCAATTAAAATGGCTTTACCTGGCAGGCCTTATGGGGAAAGCTGTCTTCCCCATACCAGACTTGGTGCATAGTAAATGCAATGTAGTCACAGAGAGGAGTTGTAGTCAAGGACTCAGGCTCCCTACTCAGTCATGCTCTTTTACATACTTACATTCCTAGCCCGGGTACCTTCATTCCTACGTCTCTTTTTCTGAAACCTTGGGCAGATGTCTTCATCAGGCTCCTCTAATGAGACCTCCTAGGATCAGGGGTGGAGGAGTTCGAGGACCTTAAATACATTTTCCCGAATATTCAGTACTTTTCCACTCCTACAACTTCCCTCCTCTACCCCACTCCCCAGCCTCCCTCAACAATGAGACAAACCTTTCACATCTGTGCTGATCCACAACAGGTATGCCCTTCCTTAGGAAAAAAACAGAACAGGGAGAATCAGAGCTCCCTCCAGTTTTATCCTCTTGCTTATAACATAGCAGTACCTGACTAAAAGCTTAAATCTTTATTTTTGGCTTTTTGCTTCAATACACTACTCAAGACACTTAGCAGCTCAGCACCTTCTCTCTGGACCAGCTCAGCTGAGCTCCTGACAAGTATCATCACGGAACTCGTAAAAAACGCAGACTCTCAGGCCCTATCCCAGTTGTATTGAATAAGAAAGTCTGAGGCTGTGGCCCAGTATGCTATGCTTAAACAAGCTCTCCAGGTGATTCTGATCAAAACTAAACTTTGACAATACTGCTTTAGAGAAATCCTCCCTTCTCTTCCAAGTAAATAAATGATTTCCAGTTATTTCCTCAGGTTAGGAAACAACTAGGAAATAACCTGGAGAAATAACCAGAAAGACCAAATTCACAGCTCAGAAACTTCTGAAAGAAATAATCAGAGACATGGCTGCGTAGTATTCCATGGTGTATATGTGCTACATTTTCTTTATCTAGTCTCACTGATGGGCATTTGGGTTGGTTCCAAGTCTTTCCTATTGTGAACAGTACTGCAATAAACATATGTGTGCATGTGTCTTTATAGTAGAATTATTTATAATCCCTTGGGTATATACTCAGTAATGGGACTGCTGGGTCAAATGGTATTTTTGGTTCTAGATCCTTGAGGAATCACCACACTGTCTTCCATAGTGGTTGAACTAATTTACACTCCCACCAACAGTGTAAAAGCGTTCCTATTTCTCCACCCCCTCTCCAGCATCTGATGTTTCCTGATTTTTTAATGATTGTCATTCTAACTGGCATGAGATGGTATCTCAATGTGGTTTTGATTTGAATTTCTCCAATGACCAGTGGTGAAGAGCTTTTTTTCATGTTTGTTGGCTGCATACATGTCTTGTTTTGAGAAGTGTCTGTTAACATCCTTTGTCCACTTTTTGATGGGGTTGTTTTTTTCTTGTAAATTTGTTTAAGTTACTTATCGATTCTGGATATTAGCACTTTGTCAGATGGATAGATTGCAAACATTTTCTCCCATTCTGTAGGTTGCCTGTTCACCCTAATGATAGTTTTTTTTGCTGTGCAGAAGCTCTTCCGTTTCATGTTCTTTGCAGGGACATGGATAAAACTGGAAACCATCATTCTCAGCAAACTAACATAGGAACAGAAAACCAAACACTCCATGTTCTCACTCATAAGTGGGAGTTGAACAATGAGAATACATGGACACAGGGAGAGGAACACCACACATCAGGGCCTGTCGGGGGTTGGGGGGGCTAGGGGAGGGATAGTATTAACAAAAATACCTAATGTAGATGATGGGTTGATGGGTGCAGCAAACCACCATGGCACAGGTATACCTATATAACAAATCTGCACGTTCTGCACATGTATCCCAGAACTTTATAATACAAAAAACAGAAATAATCTGAGACACATTTCTGCTCCCTTTCTGTTATTTTCCTAAAAGGTTTGCTTTAAAGATCCTTATTTTTATTCCTTTAGGAAATAAGATAAATTCTTCATTTTTTATTTTACACAGTTCAGTTTTGACTGGTAACATTTCAAGAGAGAATATTTTACAGCTACACCTAAAAGATGCATGCAAATTATCTTAAATGCAACAAATCAAGAAAATAAAACAATATTTAAAATTATAGTGTCAAATTAATCAGTGGCATTCAAAAACTTGTATTTTTTCCTGAAAACAAAGAGATATAAGCCATTCCACTTTTGACCATGGTGTGAGCATAACCTCAATAGATCAAATCACGCTGTATACACTATCTAACCCTTAGTCACCTTCTGGGTGATAACACCAGATATCATTCAAGTCACATTCTTGAATGATAACACCTTCTGGATTATGATTCAACTATCATCAGATTGACTGTCATCAGATCAACTATTATCATTCAACTATCATCAGATTAACTGTCATCAGATCAACTATTACAGTATCACAGTTCTGTGTTCAAGTAATCCTTGTTTTCCCTAATAATTGCCCCAAAGCACAAAATTAGTGATATTGTTCTAATTATTCTTTTTTTTTTTTGGAGATAGAGTCTCACTCTGTTGTCCAGACTGGAGTGCAGTGGCATGAACTCAGCTCACTGCAAACTCTGCCTTCCAGGTTGAAGCAATTCTCCTGCCTCAGGTTCCCAAGTAGTTGGGATTACAGACGTATGCCACGTGCCCAGCTACTTTTTGTATTTTAGTAGAGAGGGGTTTCACCATGTTGGCCAGGCTGGTCTCGAATTCCTGACCTCCCATTTGCCTTGGCGTGATCCGCCTCACCTCGGCTTCCCAAACTGCTGGAATTACAAGTATGAGCCACCATGCTCGGCCTGTTCTAATTATTGTATTTCATTATTAGTTATTATTCTTAATCTCCTGTGTAAACATCATAATTATTCTTAATCTCCTGTGTAAACATCATAAGTTAAACCATCATAGGTATGTATGTATAGGAAAAAAACATAAATAGGATCTGGTACTAATTTAGTTTCAGACATCCATTGGGGGTTGTGGAATGTATTCCCCATGAATAAGGGTGGGGGGACTACCACAGTTCTGTGTGTGTGTGTGTGTGTGTGTGTGTGTGGTTTTGTTTGTTTTTTACTATTAAGCTGTAAAAGCAAACTGCAGAATAACATATTTAATATACACAATTGATATATGGTCAACTTGCTGAATACTGTTTAGGGACGCACATACATACACACACACACACACACACCCACACACACAATCACACACACCCTGTTAGTCCCAGAACAACACAGAGGTTGGGGCACTGGCCCTATGCACAGTCAAAAATCCATGTATAACTTTTGATTCCCCAAAAACTTAACCACTAGTAGCCTATTGCTAACCAGAAGGCTTGGAGATAACATAAACAGTACATTAACATGTATTTTGTGGGCCAGGCACAGTGGCTCATGCCTGTAATCCCAGCACTTTGGGAGGCCGAGGTGGGTGGATCACGTGAAGTCAGGAGTTCAAGACCAGCTTGGCCAACACAGTGAAATCCCATCTCTATTAAATATAAAAAATTAGCTGGGCGTGGTGGCAGATGCCTATAATCCCAGCTACTTGGGTGGCTGAGGCAGGAGAATTGCTTGAACCCAGGAGGTGGAGGTTGCAATGAGCTGAGATCATGCCACTGCACTCTGGCCTGGGCAACAAGAGTAAAACTCTGTCTTAAAAAAAAAAAAAAAAAAAAAAATTCCACATGCTGATTTTAATACCCTGAATGTTCCTTACAGGAACACATGTACGTATGTCTGTATGTATGTATGCATGCATGCATGTATAAAAATCTTGTTTTGATTGTCATACTTGCTTCCTCCACTAAGAAGAACCAAAATAGTGAGTGAATAATCATACTTCAAATAGATCATCCAAGAGAGAAGACTGGAATTTAACAGAAAGTGATGGGAAATACCTAAAGCAAGAAAAAAGGAAGGGAGGCAGCCTGCTTGGCTGGGATCAGCTGGGGGCTGAGAGATACTCCCTAATGTGGGGAAAGGGTAATTGAAAGATCCTCAGCAGTCCACATTTCCACCATGAACTCCTGCAATCCTAGCTTTTGGAGAACCCCTCAGTCCTCACAGGCTCTGAAACTAACAGAGGATGATGTCATGATATTGTGCAACAACACTGCTCCAAGGAGGGAAGGCGTTCATGCTGGGTCCCACACACTCCCTGAGACCTAAACAGCTACAGCAAGTTACCATTTCTGAGCACTGTCTACCACAGACTGTGCACTGTCCTGGAACCTGGCAGTGCCAGGGCTGAACCTCAAGCATATTATGTCAGCTGCCTGTGTGGCTTAGAGGCTACTGCACAGGAGGCTGAGGCACAAACACCACTGGGCCTGACATGCAAGTAGTAAACCCAGTGACAAGGCAGTTGTGTTGCTGCCTTGCCACTTGGGAGGCCTATGCTGTCTGCCACTGAAGGCACTCCCACCCTCCCCAGCAGCAACGCAGCAGCACAACTGCTGCATCTTGCCAGTTGAGCATTCTGCCAGGAGCATGTGGATTGACCTGCTCCTGTGTAACATGGCTGGTACCTGCATTCACTATCAGAGGGCCTGAGGACAAGCCCACCTGGCCAAGCTTTGCCTTCTCCATGCCAGAGCACAGAGTCTGGGGGTCAGGCGAGTACCCAGCTCAGTCTGCCATTGTTGGCATCTGTGGCATCTAAGCACTACTCCCAGGGGCCTGAGGGTGGACCTATCCATCTAACTAATACCACCACAGCTAACATCTACAACCACATGCTGCCTGCAGGCTTGGAGACTGGCCTATTCATCCCATTGCAGCAACCCAATACAAAAGCATACTGCTCAGGAGCCAGAGGGTTGGCCCGCCATTGTCACTGCCATTGCCTATGCCACACTAGCTGCCCAGGGGCCAGAGAACCTGCTCACTTGTCTGAACCAATGCTGCTTCAACACCTGGGTAAGCCACCTGGAGGCCCAAGTACTGGCCTACTTAGACGTGCCAACATCAGGGCCAGTGTATGCAACACTGAGGCCCAGGAACAGGCACACCAAACCTACCACTGCCACCCCTAGGGCCCTAATACTGAACTATTTGGCATCCAAATCCCCATAAAAACTTCAGCACAACCTCCACTAATAACTACACCTTAAGCTACTAAAGAAATCACAGATACCATTGACATTATTTACATTTGAAGAAATCATACAAAGACTATACTACTAGCATGCAGAATCAAAGCCAAAGTGTCCTAACCAACCAACACCATAGATACATTTTCAGGAAAAGTCCTCCTCTACAAAAGCAAGAAATTCAAGAAGCTGAATGAAGCAACTGTTGTATGAGACGTATAGATATTAACGTAATAACACAGGAAAATGGAAAAGCAAGGAAATATAATAACTACAAAGAAACACAATAATTCCCCAGAAACATCCCAATCAAAAAGATTCATGAAATCCCAGAAAATTAAAATTATTAATTCTAAAGAAGCTCAGTGAGATATAAGAGAATTCTGAAAACAAAAAACAAAAACAAAAACAAAATCAGGACATGAATGAGAAATATACCAAAGAGATAGATATCATTAAAAAAGAACCAAACAGATGTTCTGGAACTGAAGCATTCACTGAATGAAATATTAAATACATTCAATAGCTTCAACAATCGAGTACATTAAGCAGAAGAAAGGTCTTTTGAAATAACACAAAAAAATAAAGAAAAAAGGGAAAAAAAAGAGTGTCGCATTTGTGATATATGAGACATCATAAAATGATCAAATATCTGAATTACCAGAGTTCCAGTTGGCAAAGGGAGAATGAAAAGGTTAGAAAACCTATTTAATGAAATAACAGACGATTAAAAACTTCCCAAGTCTGGCAAGATATTTCGACATTCAGATACAGGAGACTCTGAGATCCCCAGACAGATACAACACAAAACAGTCTTCACAGCACATTGTAGTCAAATTG
This sequence comes from Lagothrix lagotricha, assembly GCA_963574225.1. NCBI lineage: Eukaryota > Metazoa > Chordata > Mammalia > Primates > Atelidae > Lagothrix > Lagothrix lagotricha. The sequence goes on from CAUYNB010010817.1 coordinate 69,310, forward strand.
CCTAAAGTCAAAGCCAAAAAAACTTCTAAAAAAACAAAGTGTTTAGTCACCTATAATTTTAAAAAACCCCCATCAAACTCACAATGAATTTCTCTGCAGAAACCTTACTGGCCAGGAGAAAATGGGATGATGTATTCCAAGCGCTGAAAGAGAAGGAAAAAAAAAAAGGCCAGTCAAGGATACCGTATCAAACAAAAGTATCCTTAAAAAAGAAGGAAAATGAAGAAAAAAATTATCTTTCCCAGACAAACAAAAGCTGAGGGAATTCATCACCACTAGATAATCCCTACAAGATACTCAAGGAAGTCCTAAAACTGGAATCAAACTGACAACCATCTACCATGATGAAAATACACAAAAGTATAAAACTTAAGCACAAATGAGGAAGAGAAAGGTACAACTACAGAAAACCACCAAACCACAATGACAAAAAAGAAAAAGAAAAGGAGCAAAAAATGTACAAAACAACCAAAAACGATTAACTATATGACAGGAATAAAATGTTATATATTAACAACCACCTAGAATACAAATGAATTTAACTCTTCACTTAATAGATATAGACTCACTGAGTGGATTTTTAAAAAACATGACGTAACTATATGCTGTCTACAAGAAATGTACTTTACCTGTAAAGACACATATAGAATGAAAGTAAAGGAATGGAAAAAGATGGCTACTCAAATAGAAACTAAAAGAAAGCAAGAGGCTGTGCTTACATCAGATAAAACAGACCTTGGTCAAACAAAGTGAAAAAAACGAAGACTAGTAAAATCATTATATAATGATAAAGTAATTATTCCAGGAGGAGGAGAAGAGGATATAATGGTTCCAAATATATTAATAAATGCACCTAACATTAGAGCACCCACATTCATAAATAAAATATTACTAGATATAAGGAGACAGAGACTCCAACACAATAGTGGGAGACTTCAATGCCCCACTCTCAGCATTAGATAAATAATCTAGAGAGAAAATCAGTAAAGAAACATCGGATTTAAACTGGACTTTAGACCTAATGGACCTAACAGACATTTACAGAGATTGTTATCCAATAACTGCAGAACAGACATTCTCATCAGCACACAGAACATTACCCATGATGGGCTACAGGTTAGGGCACAAAACAAGTTTCGATAAATTAGGAAAAATAGAAATCATATATTTTCTCAGACCATAATGAAATAGAACTAGAAGTTGATACCAAGAGGAATGCTGAAAACTATAGATTCAGGGATATTAAACAACATGCTCCTGAACAAACACTGGGTCAATAAAAACAGTAGATGGAAATAAAAACATTTCTTGAAATAAATGAAAATGGAAAAACAACATGCCAAGACATGTGGGATACAGCAAAAGCAGTACTAAGAGGGACATATATAACAATAAATGCCTACATGTAAAAAGTAAAAACATTCTAAAAAACAATCTGACAACATACCTCAAGCAACTAGAAGAGCAAGAACAAACCAAATCTCAAATTAGCAGAAAGAAAGAAATAATAAAGATAAGAGCAGAGCTAAACAACATAGAGACTAAAAAAGCAATGCAAAACATCAATGAAATAAAAAAATGGTTATCTGAAAAGATAAAATTGATAAACCACTAGCTAGACTAACTAGAAAATGAAGATATATGACCCAAATTTTTAAAAAAATGTAATAGGAGACATTACAATTGATACCACAAAACTACAAAAGATCACAACAGACTATTATAAGTAACTATACACTAACAAATTGGAAAACTTAAGAGGAAATGGATAAATTCCTAGAAAAATACAACCTACCAAGATTGAATCAGGAAAAAATAGAAAACCTTAAAAGACCAGTAATGAGAACTTAAAGCAGTAATTAAAATGTCTTCCAACAAAGAAAACCAGGCCTGGAGAGATTCACTGCTGAGTCCTACCAAACACATAAAGAAGAACTAATATCAATCCTCCTCAAACTATTCCAAGAAATTGAGGAGAAGCAAATTTTCTCTAACTCATCTCATGAAAGCAGCATCACTATGATACTGAAACCAGACAAGGACGTAACAAAAAAAGAAAACAACAGGCCAACATCTTTGAATAACACAGACATAAACTATTCAGCAAACTACTAACAAATCAAATTCAACAGCATACCAGATAATATTTGCAAACTATTCATCCAACAAGGGACTAATATCTAGAATATGCAAGAAACTCAATGGACAATAGAAAAACAAATAATCCCATTAAAACATGGCAAAGGACATGAATAGACAATTCTTAAAAGAAGAGATACAAATGACCAATGGGTATATGAAAAAAAAGTTCAACATCACTAATCAACAGGGAAATGAAAATCAAATAATATATAAAGTCCATGATCAAGTGGAGTTTATACCAGGGATCCAAAGATTATTTAACATATGCAAATTAATCCATGTGATACATCATATCAACAGAATGATAGACAAAAACCATATGATCATTTCAATTGATGCAGAAAAAACATGACAAAATTCAACATCCCTTCATGATAAAAACTGTCAAGAAACTAGGCATAGAAGGAATATATCTTTAAATAATAAAGACCATACATGAAAAACCCATAGCTAACATCATACTGAACGAAAAAAGTTGAAAGCCTTTCCTTTACAAAATGAAACAAGGTAAGAATGCTGTTTCACCACTCCTATTCAACATAGTATTTGAAGTCCCAGCCACAGCAATCAGTCAAGAGGCATACAAATTGAAAGTAAGGAAGTCAAATTGTCCCTCTCTGCAGATGACATAACCTTGTATTTAGAAAAACTAAGAGTCCACCAAAAAATCTCTTAGAGTTGATAAGCAAATTCAATAGTTTCAGGACACAAAATCAACAAACAAAAATCCGAAGCATTTCTAGATACCAATAATGAAATAGCCAAAAAAGAATCAAGGCAATCCAATTTACAATAGCTAAAAAGTAAAATAAAATACTTAGGAATACATTTGACTAAGGAGGTGAAAAATCTCTACCAAAAAAAAAAAAGCTATAAAACATTGATGGAAAATATTGAAAAGGGTATAAATAAATGTAAAGACAACCCATGCTCATGGATCAGAAGAATTAGTGTCGTTAAAATGATCATACTGCCCAAAGCAATCTAAAATTTAGTTCAATCCCTGTAAAAATACAATATCATTTTCACATAATTAGTAAAAACAGTCCTAAAATTTGTATGGAACCAATAAAGAACCAGAATGGCCAAAGCAATCCTGAGCAAAAGAACAAAGCTGAAGGCAGCACACTACCTGACATCACATTATATTACAAGTCTATAGTAACAACAGACAAAAAGACCAATGTAACAAAACAGAAAAATAAATCCACCTATTTACAATCAACTGATTTTTGACAAAGGCACCAAGAACATACGCTGAGAAAACGACACATTCTTCAATAAATGATGCTGGGAAAATTGGATACCCATATGCCAAAGAATGAAACTGGACCATTATCTCTCATCACATACAAGAAACAATTCAAGATGGATTAAAGACTTAAAAGTAGGACCCAAAACTATGAAACTAATAGGAGACAACATAGGGAAATTATTTCTCAACATTGGTCGAGGCAAAGATTTTATAGGAGACCTTGAAAGTACAAAACCTAAAACAAAAATAAACAAAGGGGACTATATAAAACTAATAAGCTTCTGCATAGCAAAGGAAATAACACAGTGAAAAGACAACTTCTTTAATGGGAGAAAACATCTGCAAACTATTCGTTCAACAAGGGATTAATATTCAGAATATCCAAGGAACTCAACTTAAGAATTAAAAAAAAACAAATATCCCATTAAAAAGTAGGCAAATGACAAAGATAGACAATTCTAAAAAGAAGACATACAAATGATAAACAGTTATATAAAAAAATGTTCAACATCACTAATCATTAGGGAAATGCAAATCAAAACCACAAAGAGTTATCAATCCTCAATGTTGGAGGTGGGGCCTGGTGGGAGGTGATGGAATCATGGGAGCAGGTTTCTTATGAATGATTTAGCACCATCCTCTTTGTGCTATCCTCACAATAGTGAGTTCTCACAAGATCTGATTCTTTAAAAATGTATGGCATCTCCCACCTCTCTCTCTCTTGTTCCTGCTCTGGTCATGTGACATGCTTGCTCTCCTTTCACCTCAGCCATGATTGTAGGTTTCCTGAGGCTTTCCCAGAAGCTGAGCAGATGCTCCCTTTTCAACCTGCAGAACTGTAAACCAATTAAAGCTCTTTTCTTTACAAAATACTCAGCCTCAGGTATTTCTTTGCTTTTTAAAGATAAGATCTCAACTTCCCAGGCTCAAATGATTCTCCCACATAGGCCTCCTGAGTAGCTGAGGCTATAGGAACACACCACCATGCCTAGCTAAATTTTTGTAGAGATGGGGTTTTACCATATAACCTAGGCTAGCCTTGAACTCCTGAGCTCACATGATCATCTGCTTAGGCTTCCTAAAGTACTGGGATTACAGGTGTGAGTCACTGTGTCTATACTCAGGTATTTCTTTACAGCAATGCAAGAATGGCCTAACACACCTGCCTTCTGCCTTCTACTGTTCTGCAATATTCACAGTCCTGGCAACCATATTTTACCCTCTACAGAATATGTGCCTTTAGGCTTCTGCCAAGTAGGAGGGGCATTACTGTATGATGGCCTAGCTGTATGATGAGGAGGATGGGATCTTGAAAACCAACTACTTCTTAAATAGTTTGCAAAATCAGTTCTCCTGTTTATAACCTCATTTTAGCTCCTACTTCCAGAAGTCCCTAGTGTTTCCAATTTCTGAGTTGTATAAGATGCTGGTATAGAAATCAGTTTTTTGGGTCAGTTTTCCCTCACTACAAACTTACAATTGCGATTCCTCAGGTCTAAGTGAGTTAGCACTCATCCACCTGCCTTCCAACTTCCAAATTATATTACTTACCTCCTCTCTAATTTTCTTTTCCCTTGCAAGTTTATTTAAAACCTTTTCACATCTGGAGGGGCATTAGGAAAGACATGAGCTATCTGCATGTCTTTGTATCTAACTAGAAGTGCTTTCTGCTATATTTTGAAAAGGAATGCAAAATTAATGAAACAAGAAATCATAATTCTAAATTTAGATTGTAGCTGTCCCTTTCAAAATCTAGTTTTCTATAAGCTTCTTGTATCTATCAAAGCATAAGCCATTGAAAAAAATTTCCAATCAACTAATCATTTCATCTAATGAAAATTTCCAATCAACTAATCATTTCATCTAAATCACTAACCTCACATGACAGATTTTACCATGATTAAAAATGAACAAATGCTTTGCAATAATTTACAATATTGCTAAATAATCTGCTAGATTCCAAAACATCCACTCAAAATATTTTTCTTTAATTACTATGATTGAATCAAATTAATTTCTTTAGCCTATAATTAAGGTTTTTCTTTTCTGTGGAATATAAATTTTATTAGCCACTATCATAACTCACTGCTACATTTGAGATTATATGAACCACCTGGGTTCTTCAAAAGGGTGTTTTAGTTATCAACTCATTCTGTTCTTGAGAGAAAACACATCTTTTATTTCAAGACAGATTCCCGCCTCCCAGATTCAAGCAATTCTCCTGCCTCAGCCTCCCAAGTAGCTGGGACTACAGGGGTGTGCCAGTGTGCTGAGCTAATTTTTTTATTTTTAGTAGAGACGGGGTTTCACCATGTTGGCCAGAATGGCCTCAATCTCTTGACCTTGTGATCTGCCTGCCTCGGCCTCCCAAAGTGCTGGGATTACAGGAGTGAGCCACAACGCCTGGCAGAGACTAAAACACTTTTTAAATCAGATGCCTAGAGGATAACAAAGCCTAGATTATTCACATGCCATTTTAATTTTGAACACAATGTTTATCTCAACATACTAATTGAATTTCTAAAATATTTACTGGAGTTTCAAACAATGAATTATTTAAAACAACATAAAGAATCAAATGTGAAGTAGAGTTATTTTGTGCTCTTTCTATAGCAGTCAAGAAATGATTAGTGAGAAAGTAAAAACAATTCAGTTTATATACTTGATGTTGTTAAATAATAATTTTTATCATAAGCTTATTTTGATCCTAATAATTAAAATTCACTCTGCATCAGTTGCTATGGCAACACAACTTCACTGAACAATAAATTCCTCAAGCACTGCTGTGAAGTCACTGCTGGCCTAAAGTCTTTATTTTGGGACTAGAGAGTTAAATATATAATTTTCCAGTTCATAAATGTCTAATCAATACTTGGAATTGCTTTGCAAATCTATAGCAAGAGTTTTGCTCTCAGAGTCCTGAAGATGGAGACTTTTTATTTGGCTTTCATTTCCTATCCCTTTAATAAACGAAAACATTCTTGATAAGAACCATTTCAGCAGGGCTCACCTCAGGCAGACTGGCTACAACTATAAATAGAACAATCTGCCATCTGCCTTTCTATTCTTGTGCTGAATGCAGTGCTGGCATTGTGTTCACACTTCACTGGTGCCAGGCCTGATGTTGTATAGCCAGCAGCAACAGAAAATAATAGTGCAAGACAGAGATAATGAAGTGAAGAACAGAAATGGTACTACTATAATTAACTGCTGTTTTGATATTCACCACAATAAAGAATACACAAAGGGGCTGAGAGACTAAAGCCACATTTTGCCTTAGCCTCATTAATGGGTTTGAAATCAAACTGTTGTTAAAGGCCAGTGATTTTTACATCACTGATAATTAATTAAAACGTAAAGAACCTACGCACAGTTAACAGTGTATGTTTGTCATGTCAGCAAGAGACTTAATAGACATACCATGTATTCTTTATTCTAATGGCATTTAATGAGGCATCTGTTTTTACAATCATGGATACTTTTCTGTTCTATTTTAGAAAGATAAGTGTGATGATTAATACTGAGTGTAAACTTGACTGGATTGAAGGATGCAAAGTACTGATACTGGGTTTGTCTGTGAGGGTACTGCCAAAAGAGATTAACATTTGAGTCAGTGCACTGGGGAAGGCAGATCCACCCCTAACCTGGTGGGCACGACCTAAGCAGCTGCCAGCAAATATAAAGCAGGCAGAAAAACGTGAGAAGGAGAGACAGGCCCAGCCTCCCAGCCTACATCTTTCTCCTGAGCTAGATGCTTCCTGCCTTCAAACATCAGACTCCAAGTTCTTCTGTTTTTAGACTTGGACTGGCTCACCTTGCTCCTCAAGCTTGCAGACAGCCAACTGTGGGAGCTTGTGATCATATAAGTTAATAATTAATATTAACACACACACACATATACATACCCATATACACACACACACTCTCTTAAACATGGGAGTTTATACAAAAATACAAATAAAACGTGTATATATATACCTATCTCTCTCTCTCTCTCTCTTTCTCTCTCTCTCTCTCTCTCTCTCTCTCTTTCTCTCTCTTCCTCTGCTATTACTTCTGTCCCTCTATGGAACCCTGACTAATACAATAAGCTTTCTATAATACTTCCATAATCAGCGATGATAAAAAAGCTATCATAGACCATTTCCCATGCTCTTAGTTCTGAGACCTCAAGCAAATTTTAATTACTACACAGTTCCCATCATTCCTCTTGGGATCTTTTAAATCCTCAGCTATAGTAAAACACAGACATTTTCTAGTCTTGCTGTTATATACATCTGACCAATTTTAAATAGAGAGTGACTGTCAAGGTAGTCATGTGTACATTAGAATTGAAGAAGGCTACTGCCATATTGCCTATTCCTCTAACAGCAATTACTGAAGCCATTAGCTTATTTATACAACTAACAGCCAACTCCAGAAGGCACCATTCATTCCTGAAGGAAGTGCCATTCATATAGAACACAATGTGAATGGTATCTCCTTGAACTGTACAACATGGCTGTAATAAAGTATATTTAATGCTCAAGAGGAGATGAATACAGAATACAATCTGCCCTCCAATCCACAGGTTCTACATCTGTAAATACAATCAACCAGTGATTTAAAATATTCAGGAAAAAAATAACAATAGAGCAATAAAAACTACAAATAAAAATAGAGTATAATAACTATTTAAATAGCATCTACAATGTATTATGTATTATAAGCAATCTAGAGATTATTTAAAGTATACAGGAGGATATGTGTAGGTCACATGCTAATACTACACCATTTAATATTAGAGACTTGAGCATCCTGGAGGCTGGTGCCTGTGGGGTGTCCTGAAACCAATCCCCTACAGAGTCAGAGGGAGGCTGTATACGAATAGTTCAATCCTGTGACTGTCAACCCTGGTCACACATCAGAAACACCTGGGCAGTAATTTAAACATGCTCTTGCCTGGACCTTGTCCCAGACAAGTTAAATCAGAATCTCAGTTGATCAGAATCTCAGGTCCTGGCACTGTTTTTTGGTTTTCGTTTTTTAAAGTGCATTTTTGTTTGCTTTTAACTTCCCCCAGGCGATTTTAATATACAACCTGGGTTGAAAACCACTGATCTAATGACAGCAATTCTGATCCAGTTCTTTCAAGACAAAGACAAATGATTTAAACCTTCTGTATCCATTGACACCACAAAATATTTTACCTAAAACTCTTACCTAGCTTTAACATTAAAAAAAAAATTTAGTAATATGCTTAACTGCTAAACTCTAACAAACGTATATAAAGAATAATGTCAGTGCAAATATAAAGAACTATGTCAATGCAAAATAACATCCAAAACAATGTCAACAGTGTAAAGGTATAAAATAAAAGGAAGGAATTTCAATGTGATACATTAAAGACAAACCTTCCTCAGGAGTGGAACACATTGCTTCATGAAAGAAACTGATTTACTGAGTTGAATGGGGTACATCTGGAAAAGTCTACTATAATCAAATAGCATTTACATTCAATAGCTGTAGTTGATTTTTCACCTCATAATAAGGAAGGGAGAAATTTAACAGGTACAGCTCTGACTTCTACAATGCATTTCCATAGAATCTACTTCTATGCATACAGGCATTTTTTAAACTTCCCTTTCTAGAAGTTATATCAATACCCCGCTAGAACTGCAGTGATGTAACTTGTTGACTCCAGATCTACAATGTTTTATCACTGGTCTAGTCCCTTTCCAGAGAGACCTTCTAGCTCTCTTAAAGATGGAGGCTTTTAACAAAAAATTTTCAGAGATATAAAAATATTGCAAAAGATGTGTTTCTCTCAGATTATGTACTCAAAATGATTTAAACAAATCCTTTTAAATTTTTCCATAAAAAACATACGTAGTAAATACTTCCCATGAATATATAACTCATCAATGTCATAAAAACATACTTAATAACACATGATTGTTACATTGCATCCACATATCTCATTAATGATAATAATCTCATACCTTAGTGGAATATTATTCCTGTCTGTAACTGAGCCTTTCCTGTTAGTGAAATTTTAGGGACTTTCTAACAAGTTTTTCTTTGGAGTAATTCATTAGCTCCACATTTTAAAATAACTGTGTGCTAACACTTGAATACAGGACTATATTAACATATGTTTTAAAGTACCAATAATTTCTTTTTTCTTTTCATTTTTTTTTCTTTTGGAAATGGAGTCTCACTCTGTCACCAAGGCTGGAGTACGGTGATGCAATCTCAACTCTCTGCAACCTCTGCCTCCCAGGCTCAAGTGATTCTCCTGCATCAGCCTTCCAACACCAATAATTTCTTAAAAATCACTGTTCATATCCATGGGTTCAAGTCTCAGCTCTGCCACTTAACTAGGACTAGTTATTAAACCTCGGTAAGCCAGTTTCTTCATCTATAAGGTGAAAGTAATTATAATAAACTTGTTTTGAGGATTAAATGAGAAAATGCATACAGTATGTATCACAGTGCTTGGCACACAGTGTGTACTCAGTAAACATTATCTACTACAATTATCTATTGAGTCTTGATAACTCTAAATTTGTCCTTTATATTCGAGTAGTAGTCACTGATTCAAGAATGTTCTTCAAATTAATATTGAAAAATATAGGGCCAGGCATGGTGGCTCACACCTGTAATACCAGCACACTGTGAGGCCAAGGGGAGAGGATCATTTGAAGCCATGAGTTCAAGACCAGCCTAGGCAACATAGGGAGACCCCATCTCTATAAAAAATACAATAATTAGTCGTATTTTTGTATTTTTTGCTGAGAATTGTAGCAAAGGCATAACTCTGGAAATTACATGTATAGGCGTATTTAGCATGTGCCTATAGTCCCAGCTACTCAGGAAGCTGAGGTAGGAGAATCACTTGAGCCCAGGAGGCTGAGGCTGCAGTAAGCTGTAATTGCGCCACTGCACTTCAGTCTGGATGACACAGCAAGACCCTATCTCAAAGTGTGTGTGTGTTTGTGTGCGTGTGTGTATACAGCTTCAGTTTTCATCCCCTGACTTTCATAATAATCTATATTGTTAACAAAAGTTCTTCAATTTCTTTTGTATTTGAATATTTGCAAGTGATTTTCCAGGAACTATCATTATCATTATTATTGTTTTTTAGACTCTTCTATTAGAAGCTTGACTCTTTTTTTGATTAACAAAGATTTAGCAGGTACCTAAGAAATGTCTCCAAGTGATCTGTTACAAATATTATAGTAGAACCCAACTTAAGATAGAATGCTCATTCTACCATTTTTATTTTTAAAATAAAAATAATTTCCCATTATGCCTTTACCACCATTATCAGTAATAAGAAGGGCTACTTCTATTTATAGTAACCCTTATCTAGCAAGTACGGGTCAGTCAATATGCACAGAGCACTTCAATACAAAACATCTAGTCATGATGGGTTACTCCAGATTTTTAAAATACCATCACTGTTCTTAAGGAACTTGTAATTCAATGAAACATGTAGGTATGGCTGTAATAATAACAAACATAGAAAGTAACACAGGTAGGTGTATTAAGGTCTGTAGGTGGAAACTGACCAATTTGCAAATGTAACAAATCAGTCTTCAAACTACAGTATAATACTTAAGATGTCTCAAAACTTATTTGACTTATTACTTCAAACTACAGATAAGCTAGAATATTGAGACTCCTGCCAAGTGGGAACAAGCCCTACTGGAGGGATTTTTCCAAATAAATTATACTTGAGTATGTGTGCATGGACAAACACAGAGACACACATTTTCAAAGCTGTAACAGCTCAAGTCCCTTCTAATTGGTTTTGAGACTTCATCTAATCTTATTACAGGAGCAGATAGTTTTACTTTCCAAAGACAGTGGATATTTTGAATGAATTAGAGTTGTTCCTAGTATTTGTCCATTTTCCTAGATTATCTGTAATTATAGTAATTACTTCATAGGATACAATATTTCAGCTGTAGTAAATTCAAAGATCTGTTGTACAACATGGTGACATATTATGAGTAAATAACGTATTGAAAATTACTAAGAGAATTGTTTTAATCTGCAAAAAAATATATTCTCACTAAATTATTTGATATTGGAAAACAGTTACTTTTCCAGAAAATTGTTATATTAACATATAATGGGATTAATAATGTTATTTTATTTTATTTTTTGAGACAGAGTCTTGCTCTTTCACCAGGCTGGAGTGCAGTGGCATGGTTTGGCTCACTGCAACCTCTGTCTCCTGGATTCAAGATATTCCCGTGCCTCAGCCTCCTGAGTAGCTGGGACTACAGGTGAGCGCCACCACACCTGGCTAATTTTTTTGTATTTTAGTAGAGATGGGGTTTCACCATGGCCAGGATGGTCTCGACCTCCTGACCTCATGATCCGCCTGCCCTGGCCTCCCAAAGTGCTGGGATTACAGGCATGAGCCACTGTGCCCGGCCAATAATGTTATTTTAAATGAGGTAAAAACACTTTTTAAATTTCTCAGGTTTGATTTCTAATATAGAAAATATCAAAAGACAAAACCCAGATAAACAAAAAGTATTAGGGTCCTCAATATTTTTTAAGCATATAAAGCAGGTCTGAGACTAAAATATTTCAGAAGTACTGCAACAGACATATGAATTAGATTCCCAGGGCCCAGTCCACAAATTTGGATCCAATCAAAAACCTGTCAGAAAGAATTGTGATTAAAAACAGTGTAGTGTGATTGAACATGTTGTGTGAAAACAAAGAAGGAAAATCATCTTGATCTAGAAACCAAGGTTAGCTAAAAGGACCAGGAAAAGCAAACATTTGCTGAGAGAAAACTCCAGAGTGAAACTGAGGCTCCTGGGACTATAATTTTGGCCTCAATGTTCTCATGCATCTACTTAGCAAATGGTAAATGGCAGTGCAATGTTTAAACAAGTACATATGTTTAATTCATCACAAAAATCAGCAAACTGTGTAAGTTATAACTTAGAGCAAATAACCCTCCTCTATCTCATGATCTTTAACTGCTACATAACTCTTCAGGTCAAGCTTCTTGAGGAACTGGTCTATGGCTGCTGTTTCACTTCTTCTCCATTTCTTGTCTCCTTAAAGTCTGGCTTCTAACCCACTCTCCTTACCTAAATTTTTTAAGGTGGCAAATGAATCCTACCAACACAAAGATCCCTCCTCGACTGTTTTTTTTTTTTTTTTTTTGCTTAAAATATAACGCATGCTTCATAATTTCAAAATCCAATATCACAAAGCAGCCCATGATCCACTGCTGCTCATGAGTCATCTTTCCAGAGCAACTTTTTATCTAATAATTATCTAATTATTCCTAAGTAGCCATACGCTTATATTGCCATTTCTTGATTTATTAATTTCAGATTTTGCCTTTAGGTTCCTGCTCTGACAGCTGAACCTTTATCTTTAAAAGAACAGCAGCATTTAGTGCTATCACTTTTTAGTGATAGCATTTAGAAAGATCACTTCATGATTCTCTCCTCTTTTGACTTTCGTGATACTATGTATCATTCCAAAATAATCACAATTTTTAGTTTGGCTTTACAATTTTTCATATGAAGTGTGCTTCAAATTTATTCCCTGTTAGTTACAGACCTAAGAAAGATGTTATTTGTACTATCCATTTTAAAGAATTTTATCTAAATAAAACTATTTTAGATAACATTAATATAACATTAAGAGAAATTCCAAATCAAAAGAGATAAACTGTGAAAAATGTTAAGTTGGAAAAGCATTTGTTACATTAGTCAAAATATGTCAGTAATATGGTATAGCCTATAATAATGACTTAGTCTAGAAAAGTGGCAAATGACAACAGCTACTAGGCTCAAATTGTATTTATTTTTGGGAGGATAGGGTCTTGCTCTGTTGTCTAGGCTGTAATGCAGTGGTGAGATCATGGCTCACTGCAGCCTCAACCTCCTGGGCTCAAGTGATACACCCACCTCAGCCTCTGGAGTAACTGAGACTACAGCCATGTATCACCAACTCTGGCTAATTTTTTTTTTTAATTTTAATTTTTGCAAAGATAGGGTCTCACTAAGTTGCCCCAGCTGTCTCAAACTCCTAGTCTCAAGCGTTCCTCCTGCCTCAGCCACCCAAAGTGCTGGGATTAAAAGCGTGAGACACTGCATCTGGCCTCAAAGTTTATTTTTTTAGGTAGTAAATAATCCATTAAATGGCAGACATTATATTTCAAGCCAAATAAAAGTAAATAACACTTAAAATTATATTGATAAATATTATTGAGTGATGCTATAGAATCAACATTTTAAAAGTACTTAATGGAAACAATAAAAGTACTTACTAGATGCTATATGTACTTTATATGAATGATTAAATTGGAATAAAAGCATCATTTGGCTATAATATTAACAACTGTCATAAAGTATTTCCTTAAGTCATATGTGAGATCCTCTAGCATAATGGTGCTATAACAGAAACTTACTCTAGCGAGAACTGCAGCTACCAGAGAGGCTTAACTTCATTGCATTATACCACTATAGATGAAGAATGTAAGAAGAGCTAGAAAATTTGTATGTGCATCTCTTTATTTAAAACATACATTGAATAACATATATATTTTATATATGTACATGTTTAAATCATTATTCTTTTCTGAGAAGAATAACCTAGGCTAAAGTAATGTCTTCAGCATTTTGGGCTTCAGAAAAGTATACGTTTAACACCCTTGTCATAGAGGCCTCCCCTAGTTCACCAGGTGAGCCATATAAGTCCAGATAATGAAAATTCTGATTTACCTGGCTACCCTATTCTGAATGTTTGACCTGCTATCCATGTGCAAATTTAAAGTAGAGAAAGAGTGAAGGTTTACAGTGTGGTCATTATGCTTTGAAACATGTCTTTTCATATATGGCAGGATGATAAATTTCTTGTCCACCTTCACTTCGAAGATGGTATCGTGCTAGGATAACATGTAAATTTTAGTATGGTCTTAAGCACTAACTTCTTATGTATATGCTTATCTTCCTTATGTTCCTATTGTAAAGTAAAACAAGCTAAAACACTTGCCACCATACATTTCAGACATTATGTAAGTGTTAATTGGAAAATATATAACAAGAACCATGTTTGCTGGAAGTCAGTGAGTAGAAGCAATACTACCACCACTACTGTCCCTGAGAATAATGGCAGTTATTAGCTATCACCATGAATAGAATACTTTGCTAGAAATGTTGTGTCCTAGATGGTAAGTCTTATATTCTCATAAGCACCCTGTGTTGTGCATAAATATAATGAAGAAACTCTTCGTTTTTCCTAACTAGTTAGAAATAAGATCGGTTTATTATTCATTAAAAATCATCTAGTTGAGACAATGGATGTGTTTATTACCCTGATCGCTATACATTTTGTGTATCAAAATATCATTACGTACCCCCATGAATATGTACAATTATACTTTGTCAAATAAAGTCTTAAATAAGTAAAGGATTGGGAAAAAATCATCTAAAACACTTCACAATATGTAAGGAAATCATATGTTATTGAAAAACCCACCAGGAGGGAATTGGTTTTAACCAGGGGATAGATGGATGGAGAGTCAGAAAATTAAATCAAATGAAAGAAGCATGCTCAATATACCTACAATTACTCCAGTAGTCATGAAATAAACATGAAATTTTAATTTCTCTCAGGTAGAAACTATGGTTTAATTTATTGTAGTTCCTTATGTTCTAAATTTGTGCTTCTTAGAGTAAGCTTACTCACTTATAAACATTTAGCATCTCATATAAACCTCTTAGATTCTTATAACCAAAGAAAACTGCATATTTATCAGCACTTATGTTTCACTGAAAACATGTATCTCTGTATAAGTGTTTGGTTGGTAAAGAAACAGGTCCCATCCTTCTTAATCTGTAGCCTTATGTAACTTATAAACACATTTATTTCTTGACTTCATGCTTAAAATCTAAGCTGTCCTTTATCTATCACATTCTTCCACATAACTGAAGCTATGTAGTTGGCTTTTAAAGGTGTTTCGAACATCTATTGAAACCTGAAAATACTTTATTAGTTTATGAATCTGGAGTTTCCATCTCAGGTCTTGATTCCTTAAGAAACATAACTAGTAGTTAAAACTTCAAAGTTTTGGTATCACATATTTATCATTATTCTGCTTCTGCTTCTTACCTAAAGTTTTGGTCATTTATTAAGAAAAGGAATGTGGATACAAAATATTGGGGATGGCTTTATTGTGGACTGACAAACAACCAAATTAGTTTGCCTTAAAAATCAACTAATAGTGTACAAATTAGAATCTTAGGATAAATGGTCTATTTAGCTGCACATCTGTAATCAATACATGACTCTCTTATTAAATTTCTTTGTTGCATGCAACCAAAAACATGGTATTGTTGTTCCCTTGAAAGCAGGATGTTTCTTCTTTCAGCACATATTTGGGCTGTGGGATACCTGACCTTTGAGTGGGATTTTGTTCATTTGTAGTGTGTGAATGACAAAGCAAAGCTGAGAGAAGCCTTTTCAAAATGAAACAGGTCTCTAAACCTAGTCCCTCTATTCAAGTTGCCTTTCTAACTTTTTTGTGCTATCTCAGTAAAGTATCATTATATTAGAAGTAATATAATTCACTTCAGTTGGCATAAACAAAGAAAACTTACAGAGAAGATACAGGACTCTTGCTCAGAACCCAAAGTCAGAAAGGAATAGGTGAGTATCATGAAATATATCTTCCAATTCCTTCTTCTATTCATTTACTTACATATTCATTCAGCAAATATTTACTGAGTACCTGCTATGTGTGACATGTGGCTTTTACTTGCTAAGGATAAAACAGTAAACAAAGGAGATTAAAAGAAAATTATTGCCCTCATGAAGCTTATATATTATGAAAAACATATGGATGGAAAATAACATAACATATCTGAGGGGAAAAATCCATTCCATTTTTCTAGAATATGACATGTGTGTAAAAGGAGGCTAAAGAGCTAAACTGGGACACCCCTTGCAAATAAGTCTAAAAATTCTGGTCTTAGATTAAGAGGCAGTGAAGGTCCAGTGGAAGTTTTTAAACAGAGTAACGGCATTATCAGTCCAGTTCTTAAGAAAGCACAACTATGAAAGTGGGTAGAATGGACTGGTGAAGCAGCACATGAAGATTGAGAGCAGCTGCTATATTCCTGGTAAGAGGATATGTGGGCCTCAACCTCAGCAAGGGCAGTGAGAACAGAATGAAGGAGATACATTTGATGATGTTACATAAGTAGAATGGACATGACTTTAGCTGGATGTGTAAAATGCTGCAAGTTGTCAAAGGGACCGATGGTGTCATGAACTGAGATAGTGAAGTTGTGTGAAGAGGAGGTGAGATGATTAGATGAAATAGAAAATGACTCTTGACTTTGAAGTCATTCCGTTTAAGATGTCATTATATTTCAAATATAGAAATCCAGGCAATAGGTGGAAATACAATTTTGGAGTCCAGGAAACTTGACCAGGAATATACGTCTAGGAATCATTGCATAAAGTGTAGTTGTAGGAATAAAGGATTACCAAAGCATAGATTATAGGGGAAAAAATGAAGCTGAGACAACTCATTGAAAGATGCCTGTACTTAAGATTTGGGAGGAAAAAGGGCAAGAAATGGTTTGTCAGAGAGTTAAGAAGAACATTAAAAGCCAGCAATCCTGATTTATGTTACTATAATAAATTCTTGTATATTACCTGAGGAAGAAGGAAGAAAGAAGAGGAGGAAGGAGTTAGGGGATTATGTATATAAATATACATAAAGTTGACATAAGAGAAGAAACGTGAATATTTCTTAATTTATAAGCTGTTATGTTACTAGACAACATGCATTTCCCTTCTGCAAGGATATAGAATAGGTATTACAACTTAACTCACTCAGTAGTACTCAATGGGCGACTTCGATTACATAGAGATTTCTAGGCTAGCATTCACTATTTTGAATGTAAGGCATTAAACTTAAATAAAGAAAGGGTATCTGAGCAAAAGGTTTTCATCATTATTCTTCAGGTCTTAATTACCTTACTCCAACATTTGAGACTAGCTATTTTTACTCAGAGATATTCTAGCCAAAGATGCTCTCTAATTACCTTGCCCTGAATAGACTCTTCTCATTCCTAAATAGTGCACTGAACATTTAAAATTTGCCAGTAGTTTCAAAAAGATGGTATAATACTATACCACCACAAATTAACTAAACGCAAAATGCAGGTGTGCTGGTTTCTTTTTCATTTCTAGCTAAATGAACACAACAGGACTTGCTTATTACATAGAAATAATAAAATAGGCATCGTTTGTGTATCAGAGACACAGATCACTAGTCATACAATGTTTTTAATATCATTATTTCCAGGATGAGAAGACAATAAGTTTACAAATAAAAATACGTGGCACTTGTTCAGAAAGGACAATCATTTCCCTGAGATATCCCTGATCTAGATATGTTTCACAAAAATAATACTATAAATAATTTTTCTAAGGAATTATGCTACAACAATTTCTCCAGCATTTCCAGGAGAAAACATCTCTCTCAAATAGAGAACTGGTCAGAATATACAACTGCAAATGACATATCAATTTGTCAAATGTCATCAGATCTTAGCCACTTTTTCTGTGGCTGTGGTACTATTTAGCTAAAAAGCAATCAAGAGTTTTCCAAAAAGAACATGGCAGAAATAACTGAAAACTACACTGATACGTAAGAAAATAATCCTGACATTTAATAACAAAGAAAATTGCGTTAACTGTATCGTTCAGAGAAAAAGCAGAGCCGAGGCTGCAGAACAGCAGATTACTGCTTGTT
>CAUYNB010010818.1:0-26043 GCA_963574225.1 Lagothrix lagotricha
CCGGGGCGCCTGCAAAACGGCCGCGCCGGCCAAAAGAGTCGCACTGGCGACCCGTGGGGCTCCTCCGCCAGGAATCTCTTGGTCCCTGGGCAATAAAAATTCGTCTGAAAATGTGGCGTCCACTCACTCTCTGCGCTTTCAGTGGGAGCTACAATCCTGATCTGCTGCTAATCGGCCATCTTGGATCTCTCTCCGACATTTTTATATTAAGTCTTCAAAACCATGAATGTGGTAACTTTCTCCATTTATTTAGATCTTTGATTTCTTTTTTTTTTTTTGAGATGAAGTTTCATTCTTATTGCCCAGGCTGGAGTGCAGTGGCGTGATCTTGGCTCACTGCAGCCTCCACCTCCTGGGTTCAAGCAATTCTCCTGCCTTAGCCTCCCGAGTAGCTGGGATTACATACGTCTGCCACCACGCCCAGCTAATCTTTTGTATTTTTAGTAGAGTCAGAGTTTCACCATATTGACCAGGCTGGTCTTGAACTCTTGACCTCAGATGATCCACCTGCCTTGGCCTCCCAAAGTGCTGGTATCACAGGCATGAGCCACTGAGCCCAGCCAGATCTTTAATTTATTTCACTCAGGTTTTGCGCTTTTTTTTCTTTTGTATTGGTCTTTTCTTTTTTTGAGAAAAACTCTGGCTCTATTGCCCAGACTAGATGGAGTGCCATGGCTGGATCATGGCTTACTATAACCTCTGCCTTCCAGGCTTGAGTGATCTTTGCACCTCAGCCTATCAAGTAGCTGGGACTACCGGTGCATGCCACTGTGCCCAGCTAATTTAAAAAAAATTTTAAGATAGAGACAAGTTTCACTACATTGCCCAGGCTGATCTTGAGCTCCTGGGCTCAAGTGATCTGCATGCCTCAGGCTCCCAAAGCGCTGAGATTACAGGCATAAGCCACCATGCCTGGCCTTTGTATTGGTCTTTTTACATATTTTATTAGATTGGCTTCTGGGAATTTGGTATTTTGTATGCTATTGTAAGTGGTATCTTAATCACGAAAATAATCACAGTGGATACCTTAGTTCATCCTTCTGCTAAGCCTGTTGATCTGGTGTTCCCTGTTGCCAGTATCTTCACCTTATACCAAATGGGTGATATTTCTCATCATTCCACCTCATGGAGAAGATAATTTGAAGGGCCATAGGAAGTTGTTTGCTTCTTTGAAGTGTTTTCCAATAGTATAGATCTCATGAATCTGCTCTTGCATGCAGATGATGCCATATTTACCAAGAGATCAAGCAGTCAAAGTGTTACTTGTGAAGGCAATTTGCGTCTTACTGATTTTACCATAACTATGCTTGTAGATCACTTCATTAATTGACCTCAGGTTTGGATACTCCCATGTAATGTATGCTTTTACAGTCCTCACCATGTTAACTAAAGCCTTCTGGAGCTTAACAAAGGTGCCATGAAAGATTTGGCAAAGGCAAGGCTTCAGACCGCTGGGCCCACGCCATTACCTCTGATTCTGATGACAAATGCCAATTTAGGTTCTACAGGTACATAGAAGTTGCCAGCTTTCCTTGCCATCACAGCCACTGGAGTCTCAGGTCTGTACATCTGCCTGTAGTTTTCTTGTGGTAGTGCTTAGCTGTTTCATATAAAAGCCTCCTTGCCATTTTTTTTTTTTTTTTTTTTTTTTGAGATGGTGTCTACCTCTGTCATCTAGGCTGGAGTGCAGTGGTGCGAAGTTGGCTCACTACAGTCTGTGCCTCCTGGGTTCAAGCTATTCTCCTGCCTCAGCCTCCCAAGTAGCTGGGGTTACAGATGTGTGCCACTATGCCTGGATAATTTTTTGTATTTTTAGTAGAGATGAGTTTTACTACATTAGTCAGGCTGATCTCAAACGCCTGACCTCAAGAGATCCACATGCCTCAGCCTCCCAAAGTGCTGGGATTACAGGCATGAGCCACTGCACCTGGCCACCTTCTTGCCTTTTGAAGCCTCTTTTGGAAAAACATCTTTGTTAGGTGCTTAACCTTCAGCTTTGTGAAATTCCTTTGCTTTGCTTTTCCTTAAGGGATTCTGGCACAGCTGGAACCTTCTTTTTTTTTTCTTTGATACTTTTCATGGTTCCAGCTGGGAAAGAATAAATTCTACAGTAGATTTTTTAAATTGACCTAGAATCAGCAGGGTGTGGTAGCTCACCCCTGTAATCCCAGCACTTTGGGAGGCCAAGGTGGGTGGATCATTTCAGGCCAGGAGTTTGAGACCAGCCTGGCCAACATGGTGTTTTATGTTAAAAATACAAAAATTAGCAGGGCATGGTGGTGCACGCCTGTAATCCCAGCTACTCAGGAAGCTGAGGTGGGATAACTGCTTGAACCCAGGAGATGGAGGTTGCAGCGAGCCAAGACTGTTCCACTACACTCCTGCCTAGGTGACAGAGTGAGACTTTCTCAAATAAATAAAAATTAAAATTAAAAATTAAAAAAACATTGACCTTGGATCAATTTAAGAGGTCAATTTAAGAGATCTTGCTAGATTCTCGTTTGTTTAAGTTACATTAAACAAATTTTTAAAGTAACAAAAATAGTATATAAGTATGGTGTACAACATGATGTTTTGAAATATGTATATGTTGGGGAATGGTCCCATCAAGCTAATTAACATATGTATTACCCACGTACTTTTTTTGTGGTGAGAACACTTAAAGTCTACTCTCTTAGCAATTTTCAAATATATAATACATTGTCATTAACTATAGTCATTGTTGTACAATAATGTTGTACATTATGTTGTAAATAATGTATACTATGTTGTACAATAGATTCATTGAACTTATTCCTTTTGTCCAACTGAATAATGTATCCTTTGATCAACATCTTCCCAATCTTCACCCTCCTGGCTCCAGGCCCTGGTTACTACTATTCTGCTCTCTGCTTCTATGAGTTCAACATTTTTAGATTCCCCATACAAGGACGTCATGTGATGGTTATCTTTCTGTGCCTGGCTTATTTCACTTAACTAATGTCCTTCAGGTTTATTCATGTTGTTGCAAATGATGGGATTGCCTTCTTTTTTAAGGCTGAATAGTGTTAATTTCATTGTATATATACCACATTTTCTTTATTCATTTGTCTGTTAATAGACACTTAGACTACTTCTATATCTTGACTATTGTGAATAATGCTGCAGTGAATATGGGAGTGCAGATACCTCAGACATACTGATTTCATTTTCTTTGGATAGATATCCAGTAGTAGGATTGCTGGATTATATGGTAGTTCTATTTTTAATTTTTTAAGGAACCTCCATACTGTTTGCCATAGTGGCTATACTACCGATTCACATTCCCACCAACAGTGCACAAGGGTTCCCTTTACATCCTTGCCAATCCTTGTAATATTTTGTCTTTTTGATAATAGCCATTCTAACTGGAATGAGATGATATCTCATTGTGGCTTTTATTTGCATTTCCTTGATGATTAGTAATGTTGAACATTTTTTCATATACCTGTTGGTCATTAGCATGTCTTCTTTTGGGAAATCTCTTATTAATCCTAATAATTTACCTGTAAATTCATTTGTATTATATATATAATTATATCATCATTTTATTTCTTCCTTTCTAATTCTTACAATTTTATTTCTTATTGCACTGGCTAGGGCCTTTGGAACATTGCTGAATGTTTGAAGTACCCTTATAAGGTTTTTTTATCTCAAAGGAAACGCCTTCGATGATAGCTCTTTGTTAAGAAATGATATTTCAGCTGGACGTGTTGGCTCACGCCTGTAATCCAAGCCTTTTGGTGGCCCAGGCGGGCGGATCACCTGAGGTCGGAAGTTCAAGACCAGCCTGACCAACATGGTGAAACCCTGTCTTTTAAAAAAAAATTAAAAAAAAAAGAAATGATATTTCATCATTAAATATGATGTTTAATGTAGATTTTTAAAGATATCCTTGATCAGATTAAGGAACTTCCCTTCTAGTGTTAGTTTGCTGAGAGGTTTTATAAGGATCAGATGTTGAATTATAACATCTTGTATTCTTCATCTGTTGAGACGATCATATCATTTTCTTTTATTCTTGTGCCAAATTATGAGAAGTATTTTCTATTGCTAAATCAACTTTAGGCTGGACATGGTGGCTGACGTCTGTAATTCCAACACTTTGGGAGGCCAAGGTGGGCAGATCATTTGAGGTCAGGAGTTTGAGACCAGCCTATCCAACATGGTGAAACCCCATCTCTACTCAAAATATAAAAATTACCCTGGTGTGGCGGTATGTGCCTGTGGTCCCAGATGCTTGGGAGGCTGAGGTGGGAGGATCACTTGACGCTGGGAGACGGGGGTTGCAGTGAGCCAAGATGACGCCACTGCACTCCAGCCTGCGCTGGAGACAGTGCAGACCATGTCTCAAAAAAAATGAAAAGTTAAAGAGATCTTTAAGATCTTTAAAATTCAACTTTATACCGGAATAAACCCAGCTTCATCATGGTTCATTTTTCTTGTTATATATCACAGGAACTACTTAGCTATTATTTAATTTGTTGCATCAATGCATATTGGTTTGATTGGTTTATAATTTGCTTTTTGGTATAGTTCTTGTCAGGTTTTGGTACAAAGGTTATCTCAAAGGAAAATGAATGAATTAAAGCAGGTACCATATGTTTCTATTTTCTAGAAGAGTTTGTATAAGATTGGCTTTTTTTTCTTAAATGTTTGGTAGAACTTATTGTTAAAACTGTCTGGGTTTGGAAGGTTTCAAATTGCTTAATTCAGTTCCCTTAGTGGTTATAGGACTATACATGTTTTCTATTTCTTCTTGTGTTATTTTTGGTAAGTTGTATTTTTCTAAAAATTTGATAATTTTATTTACATTTTCACATTTTTATAGTCTTTTTAAAAACCAACTTTTGTTTTTAATCCTATTATATAACTTTTAAAAATTAATTTATGTACAAGGGGTCCCCAAAAAGTTCAAAGAAAATTCACATTATGAAAAAACTGTGCATGGATTTCAGTTTTTTTCTCCACCAAAATAAACTCATACTAATTTCTTAAAACATGTCTGGACAGGATCTAGTTTGAGGCACTAAGAAGGATAAGACATCAGTTTCAAAAGAGCCCCTATCAGAAAAACATGAATTCTGCTAAAATTATAGCAAGCGCAAACATCGAAGTTATGGCCTGGGTGTGGTGGTTCATGCCTGTAATCCCAGCCCTGGGAGGCCAAGGTTGGAGGATTGCTTGAGCCTAGGAGTTTGAGACTAGCCTGGGCAACATAGCAAGACCCCATTTCTACAAAAAATAAAAATAATTAGGTGGCAGTGGCTCATGCCTATAAACCCAACACTTTGGGAGGCCAAGGCGGGTGGATCATGAGGTCAAGAGATCGAGACCATCCTGGTCAACATGGTGAAACCCCGTCTCTACTAAAAAATACAAAAATTAGCTGGGCGTGGTGGTGCGCGCCTGTAGTCCCAGCTACTCAGGAGGCTGAGGCAGGAGAATTGCTTGAACCCGGGAGGCGGAGGTTGCAGTGAGCCGAGATCGTGCCATTGCACTCTAACCTGGGTAACAAGAGCGAAACTCCATCTCAAAAAAAAAATAATAATAATTAGGTGGGTGTGGTGCTGCATGCCTGTTGTCCCAGCTACTCAGGAGGTTAAGGTGGAGGATTGCTTGAGCCTAGGTCAAGGCTGCAGTGAGCCATGATCACGCCACTGCATTCCAACGTGGGTGATAGAGTGAGACACTTTCTCAAACAAAAACAAAAACACAAAAACAAAAAAAGTTGTCAGCATCATTGTATTGTGACCTGAATTTGATAATTTAAATTTCTTAAGCTTTTTTTTGTGTGTTTGATCCTGTTTTTTCTTCTTTCTCCTGGTTCTCCCTCATGGAGTCCAGTTTCTATACATAACCAGTACATCAGGTTATGTTTGTATGCTGGACACAGTATTTTAAAAATTGCTTATAGAAATAATTTGAGATCTGCAATGAAGGTACTTTCCTCTCTAAATGATATGCATTTGCTCTGCCAGATGAGTATGAGGACTATAAATTTGAGACCAACTTAGACCAAACTCAGGCTTGAGATTCCTTGAACCGCTCATAGGATTCTAACTGGGCTGTAATTCTGCACAAGGGATGTTCGAGTTCCATTTTATCCTTCCTTTGCCAGGGTAGCTCTTTGGTAGTTCCTGCTGATTGTGGGAAGGGTCTTTCACTAGACCTTCCACCTTGTGCTGGTACTGGGCTTTGTTTTTTGACCTTGTCACTTGAGACAGTGTGGTCTCAAAATAGATGAAATGCAGATACAGATATGCCAATCTATCTATCCTCCATTAAGCCAGACATTAGAGGTTTGCAAAAAATGTAAAACAGTAATATGGTTCTCACTAAATTTTTGATTTGATAAATACAGTTTTTTAAAGTAAAAATTATGTATATCAATGTGTAGTGGGGTTTATTGCTATTTTTAAACTTTTTAATGTTTTTATTTTCAATAATGACAAGTTGCTCTGAAATTGAGACCAAATGTTAATTCCAACATATTTTAAGGCATATTATTCCTAGCATTTTCGATGAATTGAATACTTAAAAATTTCTGTTTTAATTTCTAGTATGATAAATATTGATGGCTGTAACCCACATAAACAAAAATTGTTTGAGATCCTTTATAGAATATAGAAGGGATCTAGAGATCAAAAAGCTTGAAAACTGCTGATACAGCCTAGTATTACCCAAACTTTGGAATTGTACTGTAGACAAGAGAAGAGTGATTAAAAAAAACATTGCTGAGCAGACATGCACTCCCAACTGTGAGATCAGGCAGAATGAGTTTGTGTTAGTTAGTGAAGAACAATCAATTTAATGATTTTATCTAGAAAAGCTTAGCAACCCACTGATAGAAATATAAAAAGGATGAAAGGAAGATTTCTCAAAATCTCCTTTCAGATTAAAGAATCAACCTTAGTTCTTAAAGGCTTAGCTCCTTAATCACCTTTGACACTGAAAGAAAAAACTAACGCTAGGAGTCTTCAGACTTGAGTACCCCAGTTTTCAAACTTGCTGCTTAGTATAAGTTTCAAGTCACTTACCTTTTGTAAGCCTCATTGTTTTCATTTATTATTGCCCTTGTTTGAAAATGTGGGCAATAATAATTACATTGACCTAGAGTCATGAGGATCAAATGAAATAGTTAAATTATTTGTAAATTATAAACCATTGTGTAAATATGTGGTATAAGAACGATACACTGGCCATTTTCATAAGCCTTTCTTTTTTAAATTTCAGGCAGAACTCAAAAGCTTGATGGACAATGCTTCTTCATCCTTCGAATTTGCTAAAGAACTCATCAGGCACAATCTGGTGAATAATGGTTTCCTGTCTTGACTGACTTCAGTCCTACTCTGCTTTGGTACATCATGGCAATTAGAAAGATGAATAAAAGGAGATGCCCCAGCAAGTAATGCTTTACTCCAAGGGAACGCCTCCTCACTGTGGAGAAGCGCCTCTTCTCCACTGCATGAGCCACCGTGCTGGCCACTTTTTTTGTGTGTGTCTTTTTTTTTTTTTTTTTTTTATTACTCTTTTTTGTCTACTTCAATTTTCTGTAGAAGCCTGGCCACTCTTATAATTTTTTAAACCTGAAAAATATCAGGGCAATATACGTTTTATAAGTTTTAAAACATTAGTTTGTTTCCTTAAGGAAATCCTCGTTGGGAGAACAGGAATATATATAATATTTGGAAAGAAGCACGAGGCAGTGTAGATCCAAGTGTTTGTTTTTTTGGGAAAGACAAAGGAACATATCCCCCTGTGGATTAAAATAAATGGGAAATGTTTTTGCATCTTTGAAGGATGGCTGAGATTTAGAGGGTTCATTCTAGTCAAGGACATGAAGATAGAATGAGGGTGACAGATGTAAAAGATGGTGAGCAGACTGATCTTACTGAAACAGTAAATTTGTACTGGGGAATAGCAGACACTTAAGTTGGATGTGTGGTTGAGTGTAGGACTAGATTATGATTCTGTTGACCCATGTAATAGAGTGAGATGCAGAAAAGCTGCTCTCAATTCAGATACCTGGGATCACTGGGCAAATCATCAAATACTACTGTCTGATATTCTTCATCCAAAAGTGGCAATAATAATAATTATGCTTTTTCCTTCTGATTCTCTATTCCTTTTTGTAGTACCAATTCTTCCAGTAAACCACAGCTGTTTTAGACTCTCCCCTTCTCTTTATCTCCAATATCTATTCAGCTACTAAATCCTATTCTCTTCTTGTTGTCAGTGTCTTATATTTACTCCCTTTCTTCTCTAATTCAGGCCTGTATCACAGATCCAGTTTTATTTGGATAGTTTCTACTATGAGTTTCTGCATCTAATCTTTTAACTTAAAATCTAGTTTGTAAATTGAAGCCAGATTAATTTTTGTGAAGAATTATGGATTATATAGTAGTCTGGAATTTAAGCTTGGAGAAAGATGAAGACTTGAGAATAGATTTAGGAGTTATTGTAAGAGTCTTGACAAATTAATATGGAAGGTTTCCAATTGTTGAAGTGAAATAAATCATGTAGAAAGGATTAAAAATAGAAAAATATGGTTCCAAAACAACATCTGTATTTCTGGGACTGGAGGAAGGAGTATTAGCAAATGAGACCAGAAAGGGCAGAGAACACGCAGCAGCTGGATAATGTAATGTCATTTACAACTACACATTTTAATCACCTGGAGGCTTTTGAAATTCATGATGCATGGGCTCCTTATTTAATGGTTGGTCTGAGCCCAGCTATCAGTATTTTTTTAAAGCATCCCAGGTGGATACAGCTAAGATAAAGAACCACTGTATGGGCCAGGTGCAGTGGCTCACACCTGTAATCCCAGTACTTTGGGAGGCCGAAGCGGGTAGATTACTTGAGGTCAGGAGTTCGAGACCAGCCTGACCAACATGTAGAAACCCCATCTCTACTAAAAATACAAAAATTAGCCAGGCATAGGGGCACATGCCTATAATCGCAGCCACTCAGGAGGCTGAGGCAGGAGAATTGCTTGAACCCGGGAGGTGGAGGTTGTGGTGAGGTGAGATCATGCCATTGCACTCTAGCCTGGGCAACAAGAGCAAAACTCCATCTCAAAAAAAAAAAAAAGGAACCACTATATGAATATATGACTAAACAGAACATATGAAATAGGGATCATTCTTGGAGAGTGGGATTTTAAAAAGAAGTAAGAATATGGAAATTTTTATTTCATAATACTGTAAGTTTTTTGTAATAAACACATATTTTATGTTTTTTTTTTTTTTTTTTTGAGATGGAGTCTCACTCTGTTGCCCAGGCTGGAGAGCAGTGGTGCGATCTTGGCTCACTACAGCCTCCACCTCCCGGGTTCAAGCAATTCTCCTCCCTCAGCCTCCTGAGTAGCTGGGATTACAGGTGCGTGCCACCACGCCCAGCTAATTTTTGTATTTTTAGTAGAGACAAGGTTTCACCATGTTGGTCAGGCTGGTCTCGAACTCCTGACCTCGTGATCTGCCCGCCTCGGCCTCCCAGAGTGCTGGGATTACAGGCGTGAGCCACCATGCCTGGCCACTCTTATAATTTTTTAAACCTGAAAAATATGAGGGCAATATAAGTGCTTGTTAAAAAACATCAATTTTTGATGTTAGATTTGAGGTCAAAATCAAGTTCTACCATGTACTAGCTTTGTAACTTTGGGTAAGTCACAACATTGCTAAGTCTCAG
The DNA here is from genome assembly GCA_963574225.1 of Lagothrix lagotricha. Taxonomy (NCBI): domain Eukaryota; kingdom Metazoa; phylum Chordata; class Mammalia; order Primates; family Atelidae; genus Lagothrix; species Lagothrix lagotricha. The sequence continues at coordinate 9,712 of CAUYNB010010818.1, forward strand.
TGTTCTCATATGTGGAACAGGGAAAATGAAAGTACTTATCTTGCATTTTTGTAAGGATTAAGTGAGGTAATATGTGTAAGGGGCTTCACACAGTATGCATTTAGAAAATGGCATTGTTATTCTTACTGTCATCTTGTAGCCATCAGTGTCAAAACTGCAGACATATTGTGGAGCAAGAGGACAGAAAAGTCCATTGAATTTGACTAAAGAGATTAATTTGTGACTTGTGAGAGTAAGTTTATTAGTATGCTGAGAGCAGAAGCCAATGTTTTGAGAGGTTCAGGAGTGAGGGGATGAGAAGCAAGTAGAAGCAGTAAGCCACATACTTTTGAAGTGTGGCACTGAAAAAGAGAAAAATAGGGCACTATCCAGAGGAAACAATGGAGCCAAGGGGAAGACTTTTCAAGAGAACAAAAACCCCTTGTGTATGTTTAAAGTTGAGAAGTAGGGCCAGGGCTCTGGGAAGATTGAAGATACAATGATTAATGGAGAAAAGAGGTCCAGATGGAGTTAGAAGTCGTGGGATCAGGAAGACAGGTAAATGAATTAGTCTTGGCAAAAGAAGGGAATATCTCAAAGAGGAACCAAAAAAGATCACCAAATACATATTTTGGGTTAGAGAGAAGAAACTATGTAGTTCATGTGGGACGGCCTTGCTTTCTGTACATTTATTTGTGAAAAAGTTTGCTATATTCCAGACAGTATGCTAGGCCCTAGAAATACAATAGTACACAAAATAAATTGTCCTTTCATGGTTGAATTTTTTTATTTTGGTTTTTTAGCTTTTCTCTGTAACATTATCATCTGATAACATATTTATTTGTTTGCTTTTTGGAGGTCTGTCCCCACTTGAATAGTCCCTATGGTGGCAGGGGAGTGACCTGTTCCTGCTCTAACCCCCGTGCTGGTTACAGTAATGGGCATCTAGTACACGCTATTAATTCGATGAAATATTGAAATATGTGCTACACATTTAGCCCACTTTAACTCATTTAACCCTCACAATAACCCTAAAGGTAGGCATTACTAATGCCATTTAGAGATAAGGAAACAGGCTCAGAAAGGTTATATAAATTCCTTCAGGGAGTTTTTGATGTAGAATGTCTATCTAGGAAAGAGTTTTATTAGTTATTGGGTACTTTAAGAGTTTTCTGCAGTTCTTATGAAGAGGAAAAGAGATACACACAATAAGCATTATGATTTTATTCTATTATAGTTATTTTGTTTTTAAAATTTAAATTTTTGTGGGCATACAGGAGGTATATATTGTTATAATTTAGATCATGGCTTGCTTTCAATGAGGTCAAGGTCATATGTATACAGAGAGCTTCAAAAATATGTTCGTCCTTTCAAAAAATAACTGAGTGCCGACTATACTAGTCACAGTTCTAGGGACTGGGAGTACACAGTAAATGCAAAGGTCCTTGCCATATGGAGCTTATTTTGTGGTGGACATAACAGATAAACAGATAAGGAAATATACAATAAAATAAAAATATAAGTGCTATGAATAAAAATAAAAAGGGTAAGGGTATAGAGGATGATAATGGAGGTAGGTTTTATATAGGTGTAAAAATAAAATGTTTAATTATGACAGGGCTGTTAAGAAGGATCAAAAGGAGAGAGGAAGAAAAAGAAGAGAGAAGGTAGGAAGCATAGGGATTAGGTAGTCAATAATAAATTCAGCCAATAATCAAAGTTCTCAATATGTCAGCTGGTTCCCAGAGCTATTTTAGTTGAATATCATGAACCCAGTTGTATGTGGCAGCTCCTTAAACACTGTCACCAATAAATATATACATCGTTATTGCCGTAATAGCATGATTTCTCTATCTCTAGGTTGTTTTCCGAGGAGGCGAAGGGGCTTTGCAGGTTTTACCTCCCCTGGTTGACGTCATTCCTGAAGCTAGGCTAAACTTGGTGATTTACTACCTTCGTCAAGGTAAGAAAAGTTTGTCCTAGTCTTACTTACAATTAGATATTTTAGAATATTTAAATATGTCTGAGGGAACTACTTGCTTCACTTTTTAAATCCATATTTCTATATGTTTCCGGCAAGTTCATAGAACACGTTTATTGGTGCTTGTTTGTTGTGCCTTTTTTATCCTCTTTCCTCTTCTGTTGCTTCCTACCTTCTTCTCCCTCATTCTGTTTTTTTCTTTTTTCCTTTTATTTTTCTGTTCTTTATTCTCTATCCATTCTTTCTTTTTCATTGTTTTTCCTCCCCTTCCCTTACAGTTTTTCTTTCTTTTTCTGGTTTTCCCCATTGCATAATGTACATCCACGTTTTCTTGTGTCTTTTGAAAAAATTATTAACTGATTTTTATTTGCTTTGATTGTCTGCCTTTCTGTTTCTTTGTACCCCAGGCTGCTTATGAGAAATACTATGATTCCAAGAGGATGTGATATTTATTGCCCCAGAGTAAGATTAAAATTGTTAGACACATTCCTAAAGCAGCCTTTCTAGCAGCTATGAGTACAAGGTAGCAGCCACTGTGCATTCGTGGTGGCATTCGGTCACGGGCTCTGGACTAACAATGTGGACCTTTTTAGGTGCATGGTAGAAACCAACCAGGACGACATATTCCTCATGGAGGAAAATGTGTTTATTGACATAAGAACATGTACTTGCAAAGAGTCCTATTTTATTTTATTTATTTGTTATTATTATTTTGAGATGTAGTCTTACTCTGTTGCCCAGGCTGGAGTGCAGTGGCTTGATCTTGGCTCACTGAAACCTCCACCTCCCAGGTTCAAGTGATTCTCCCGCCTCAGCCTCCCAAGTAATTGGGATTACAGGCATGCGCCAGCATGCCCAGCAAATTTTTGTATTTTTGGTAGAGATGGGGTTTTGCCACGTTGGTCAGGCTGGTCTCAAACTCCTGACCTCAGGTGGTGCACCTGCCTTGGCCTCCCAAAATGCTGATATTACAGGCGTGAGCCATCATGCCCAGCCTCTGTTTTATATCTAAGCAAAAGGAAACATGTTTTGGACAAGAATGAAATAAACAGCATATATATTTTATAAATTACTTTTATTATGGAAAATTTCAAACATAAAAATAAATAGTACAATAAACACCCAAATACTCACCCCAGATTCAGCACATTTCAAGATATTTCCAATCTTCTTTTTTCATTCAGTACCCCCGTTTTGTTCCTGAAATGTTTTAAAGCAAATCTCAGGCTTGGTATAATTTAATTCCTATATATTTAGTATATCTCTCTCTTTTTAAAAAAAAAAAAAATGGTTACTTTTCTTATCTAATACAATGCCATTGGCATAGAATGCCTCCTCCATGTTCTTAGCTTCAACATTTTTTAAGGTGCTTCATGGCTTTAATATGAGTTTTCTAAGGATATTGGTTATCTTTATCATAGCTACTCAACTCTGAACATGGAGAGTTAGAAGACAGATAAAACAGATCATATTTCCCATGAATATTTAAGTAGCGAAGGATCTCTTTTCTGGGGGACTTTTTCAGAAGAGTTTTCTAGAATACAGACTAGTATAATTACTTATTTGTTGTATTTCAGATGATGTACAAGAAGCTTATAACTTAATTAAGGATCTGGAACCTACTACTCCTCAGGTAACTGAGAATGTTTTACATTTTTACTAACCAAGTTCTGCTGAAAGTAGAACTTCAGAGATCTAGTTGGAAGTCATATTAGAGAAGATTAGGCAGACTACTGCCTGTAGAATCCCAGGAAAAGACCGTATATATTCATTTAGGAATGTTATATGCAACTTGTGATACGAGAATGAATGTTCTGCGGTTTTTGATGTTTTTAAACTCCCTTATATGTAGTCATTTTGTCAAAAAGGGTAAGGAAATTTGGAAAATTCCTTTAGTATTTGGAAATATGAAAATGTAGAATTCCGATGAAACTAACAACTAGGTACATGCAATTATCTCATAAATTATCTATAACTTGTCTTTCTTCCCCATTGGATCGTTAATTCCTTGTAGTCAGGGACCGTGTCTGTATTGTATCTCCAACACCATGCACATGAAGTATATGGTAAACATTCCATTTATTGAATGAAAGACTGAATGAAGAATATTTCCAGACCCCATGGAGTTTAAACAAGTGTATTTCTCAAATATATTTAAAGATTCAGCCTCTTTCGTGCTGTCCTTTTTGTGAGCTCTCTCTTTTTTTTTTTTGAGACAGAGCAAGACTCTGTCTCCCAGGCTAGAGTGCAGTGGCCTGATTTCGGCTCACTGCAACCTCCGCCTCCCAGGTTCAAGCAATTCCTCTGCCTCAGCCTACTGTGTAGCTGGGATTATAGGCATGCGCTACCATGCCCTGCTAATTTTATGTATTTTTAGAAGAGACGGGGTTTCGCCATGTTTGCCAGGCTGATCTCGAACTCCTGACCTCATGATCTGCCCACCTTGGCCTCCCAAAGTGCTGGGATTACAGGCGTGAACCACTGCATCCAGCCTGTGAGCTCTGTTAAATGAAAGTTGGATAAACCTGCTAGCTAGGAAGGGTGTTATGTATTAAAGAATTGAACCAAGTCTGAAAAAAAGGATACAAGCGAGGCCCCAGGACTCCAAAAGAGAGAATGCCTTATAAATGGACATAGGACACATTTTTTTTTTTTTTTTTAGGAAAAGGATTACTAGCAAAGAAAAGTTACTGTAACATTTGAAAGGGGCTGGGCACAGTGATTCACGCCTGTAATCCCAGCACTTTGGGAGGCGGAGGTGGGTGGATCACCTGAGGTCAAGCGTTTGAGACCAGCCTGACCAACATGGCAAAACCTCATCTCTACTACAAATACAAAAAAATTAGCCAGGCATGGTGAGGGGGGCACCTGTAATCCCAGTCTCTCTGGAGGCTGAGGTAGGAGAATTGCTAGAACCCTGGCAGGGCAGAGGCTGCAGTGAGCTGAGATCGAACCACTGCACTCCAGCCTAGGCAACAAAGTAAGACTGCGTCTCAAAAAAAAAAAAGATTGGAAAGGGAAAATAATGTATATGATATGGTTGAGAAGGTAATAAAAATTGTATCAACTTTTTTTTCATATAATTGAAATAAAATGAAACTTATCTCCTGGAGCTTCCACTGAATTATTTTGGCTTAAGATGGAGAATTTACAAATATGGTAAATTGTGTTATATAGATACTTGGCTGCTGGCAACTAAATGAGCGTCCCCTAATTCTTTGATTCAAGCTAGGGATAGAACAGAGAAAAGTAACTCTGGGTAATCTTTGAGAATTTATATAAAGTATTGAGTTAATGCAAGGAGTTAATTTGAAAATGATCTCATAGCTCCACATTTTTCTTAATCAGTGTTATTCCATGTTTCTAGGAGTATATTCTCAAAGGAGTGGTCAATGCAGCCCTTGGCCAGGAAATGGGTTCAGTGAGTATGAAATCACTGATGATCTATAGGTTGTAAAGTTATAGGCATGTGGAAGAGAACAAAAGGACTATCAAAGTGCAAGCAGCAATAGGCTGTCCTGTAGCTCCTTTTATTTCTCTGTATCCCCCAATCCAGACTCCATTGTGAAAAGAATGTTACGTTATTAAGAGACAAAAACAAACAAATAAACAAAAAAAACCACAACCCTGTAACCCTAAAGATTATTCCTTGTTTAAAAGGGTTTAATTTTCGGAAGAATCACTTGAACCCAGGAGGTGGAGGTTGCAGTGAGCTGAGATCATGTCACTGCACAGCCTGGGTGACAGAACAAGACTCCGTCTCAGAAAAAAAAAAAAGAGGTCTATTTTTTAAATAGCAACTTATCTAATAACAAATTTAAAAATCATTGCACAACTTCATTATTATTTGCAGGGACTTTTTTTAAACTACTTATATCTGAGCTATAATTTTCACATCTGTAAACTGGAGAAAATTGTTTCTTGGGAAAATTTTTTTTTTTAATTTGTATGTATTTATTTATTTTTGAGACAGAGTCTCATTCCGTCACCAGGCGCCAGGCTGGAGTGCAGTGGCACGACCTTGGCTCACTGCAACCTCCGCCTCCCGGGTTCAAGCAATTCTCCTGCCTCAGCCTCCCGAGCAGCTGGGACTACAGGCACGTGCCACCACGCCCAGCTAATTTTTTTGTGTTTTTAGTAGAGACGGGGTTTCACCATGTTGGTCAGGCTGGTCCTGAACTCCCGACCTCAGGTGATCTGCCCGCCTTGGCCTCCAAAGTGCTTGGATTACAGGCGTGAGCCACCACGCCCGGCAAATTTTTTTTTTAAGCACCAAAACACTGTCTAAAATTAAGCTCTTATCCATCTTAATACATCATTCTTTGTTCTTTTTGGAACAAAATGGGATATGAATAAATCTTTTTATCTCAAGTTCATTCTGCAATGCCTTGTATAGTAAATAGGCAGCAAATATTTATTAAATAAATGAGTTTAGGCCAGGTGTGATGGCTCACACCTGTAATCCCAGCACTTTGAGAGGCCAAGGCGGGCAGATCATGAGGTCAGGAGTTCAAGACCAGCCTGACCAACATGGTAAAACTCCATCTCTACTAAAAATACAAAAAATTAGCCAGGCATGGTGGTGCATGCCTGTAATCCCAGCTACTCAGGAGGCTGAGGTAGGAGAATCATTTGAACCTGGGAGGCGGAAGTTGCGGTGAGCCAAGATTGCCATTGTACTTCAGCCTGGGCAATAAGAGCGAAACTCCATCTCAAAAAAAGTAAATAAATACATGAGTTTAATAAATACTCCTTGTTACATCTATAGCTCCTGTTCCAAGGTCTGATACATGGTAAAAGAGCAATAGATATTTGATATTTGTAGAATGAGTTCATTTAATGAAGTTTTAGGATAGAATTTAACGATTTGATCCTTTTTCTTTTCTGTCTGTCCCTGCACGGCTTTTAATTCAGTTTCAGGTCTAGTTGTTATGCTAACGAGAATTAGTATTGTTTGGGACAAGTTTTAAAAGAAGGGTATATGTTAAATCCTGACAAATATGTTAGAATCATAAAGTATAATAAAATAAAATATTTTTACCTTATTCCTCTATATCAGCTCAGTTTGTTTTTCAGAGGGATCATATGAAAATTGCCCAGCAGTTCTTCCAGTTGGTGGGAGGATCAGCTAGCGAATGTGGTATGTCTGAAATCTGTACTTAGGATCATGCTTCATAATTGGAGTGGGGCATTTATTGACTGTGAAGTTTGATTCTCTGTCTAGGGATGTATCTATTAGGCTTCACACTGTAAAGTGGGAGGTCAGAAATAAAAGAGACTATTGGAATTAGTTCTCAACATCTCAGCTAAAATGGGATAAGAGAATAAATAAAGGAGAGTAGATTTACTGTTTTGTTCCTGAGATTTTTAAAACTTTGAATCAGTTTTAGATATGAAATGTTATTTACTTTTTTTTTTTTTTGAGACGGAGTCTTGCTTTATCGCCAGGCTGGAGTGCAGTGGCACGATCTTGGCTCACTGCAAACTCCATCTCCCGGATTCAAGAGATTCCCCTGCCTCAGCCTCCTGAGTAGCTGGGACTATAGGTGTGCACCACCACACATGGCTAATTTTTTGTATTTTAGTAGAGTAGGGGTTTCACCATGACCAAGATGGTCTCGATCTCCTGACCTCATGATCCGCCCTCCACAACCTCCCAAAGTGCTAGGATTACAGGCATGAGCCATTGCACCTGGCTTGATATGTTAATTTTTACTGAGTTTTCAAGAGTTCTTTTGAGCATTAACCTTTGTCACATTGTGGTAGGTCATTTGCCTTTAAACTTTGCATATGATTTTTTCCATATAAAGATATTAAAACCAGCCAGGCATGCTGGCTCAGGCTTGTAATCCCAGCACTTTGGGAGGCTGAGGCAGACAGACGGCTTGAGCCCAGGACTTCAAGACCAGCCTGGGCAACATAGGAAGACCCCATCTCTACAAATAATCATAAAAAAAATCAGCCAGGTGTGGTGGCATGCACCTATGGCCCCAGCTACTTGAGCTACTGGAGAGGCTGAGGTGTCAGGATTGCCTGAGCCTAAGAAGTAGAGGCTGAAGTGAGCCACTACACCACTGCATTCCAGCCCGGGTAACAGAGTGAGACCCCCATCTCAAATATATATATATTTATATATACATATATTTGTGTGCCGTAAAACCAATACTATCAAAATTCAAGGAATCACCAGAGGCTACTATGAGCAATGATATGCCAATAAATTTGAAAAACTAGAAGAAATGGATAAATTCCTAGGCACATACAACCAACCAAGATTGAACCATGAAGAAATCCAAAACCTGAGCAGACCAATAACAAGTAATGAGAATGAAGCCATAATAAAAATATTTGTAGTAAAGAAAAGCCCAGGACCCATTGGCTTCACTGTAGAATTCTACCAAACATTTAAAGAAAAACTAAGATCATTCCTGCTCAAACTATTCCAAAAAAGAAAGGAGGAGGGAATATTTCCAAACTCATTCTTCAAGACCGGGATTGCCCTGATAACAAAACCAAAGACACATCAAAAAAAGAAACTAAAGGCCAATATCTCGAATGAATGGGGATAAAAAAATCGTCAACAAAATATTGGCAAATAGAATTCAACAACACATTAAAAAGATCATTCATCATGACCAACTGGGATTTATCTCAGCAATGCAAGGATGGTTGAACTTATGCAAATCAGTGGGATACATCATATCAGCAGAATGAAGGACAAAAACTATATGATCATTTCAATTGATGCTGAGAAAGCACTTGATTAAATACAACATCCCTTTATGATAAAAACCCTCAAAAAACTGGGTACAGAACGAACATACCTCAATACAATAAAATCCAGACACAACAGACCCACAGCTAGTATCATATTGAATGGAGAAAATGGAAAGCCTTTCCTCTAAGATCTAGAACAAGACAAGGATGCTCACTTTTACCACTGTTATTCAACATAGTACTGGAAGTCCTAGCTAGTAATTAGACAAGAGAAAGAAATAAAGGACAGTCTAATTGAAAAGGAAGAAGTCAAATTATCCTTGTTTGCAGATGATATGATCTTATATTTGGAAAACCTAAAGACCCTACCAAAAAACCATTAGAACTTATAAGCAAATTCAGTAAAATTGCAAGATACAAAACCAACAAATAAAAATCAGTGGTTAGCCAGGCATGGTGGCTCATGCCTGTAATCCCAGGACTTTGGGAGGCCGAAGTGGGTAGATCATGAGGTCAGGAGTTTGAGACCATCCTGGCCAACATGGTGAAACCCAGTCTCTACTAAAAAAAAAAAAAAAAAAAAATTAGCTGGGTGTGGTGGTGTGTGCCTGTAATCCCAGCTACTTGGGAGGCCGAGGCACGAGAATTGGCTTGAACCAGGAGGAGGAGGTTGTGGTGAGCCAAGATCACACCACTGTACTCCAGCCTGGTGACAGAGCAAGACTCCATCTCAAAACTTAAAAAAATAAAAAAAACAGTGGCATTTCTGTATGCCAACAGCAAACAATCTGAAAATCAAAAAACTAATCCCATTTATAATAGCTACCAGTATAATTAAATACTTTGGAGTTAACCAAAGTAGTGAAGTATCTCTACAATAAAAACTATAAAACACTGATGCAAGACATTGAGGAAGGCACACAAAAAAGGAAAGATATTTCATGTTCATAGAGTGGAAGAATCAATATTGTTAAAATGTTCATACTACCCAAAACAGTCTACAGATTCAATGCAATCCCTATGAAAATACGAATAGTATTCTTTATAAAAATAGAAAAAACAATCCTAAAATTTATACAGAACCACAAAAGACCAGAATAGCCAAAGCTGTCCGGGGCAGAAAGAACAAAACTGGAGGAATCACTGTACCTGATTTCTAATTATACGTCAGAGCTATAGTAACCAAAACAGCATGGCACTGGCATAAAAACAGACACATAGACCAATGGAGCACATTAAGAGAACCCAGAAATAAATTCATACATCTACAGTGAACTCATTTTTGATAAAGATGTCAAGAACCTTGGGGAAAGGAAAGTCTCTTCAATAAATTGTGCTGGGAAAACTGGATATCCTCATGCAGAAGAATGAAACTAGACTCCCATCTTCCCCTTTAAGAAAATCAAATCAAAATAGATTAAAGACTGAAATCTAAGACCTCAAATAAGGAAAATTCTACAATAAAACATTGGGGAAACTCCAGGACATTGATGTTGGCAAAGACTTCTTTTTACGTTACTGCTCTTGTTTTTGTTTTTGTTTTTTTTCAAACAAGACAGGCTTTATATAGATCACCAAAAATAACATTTTACAGAAAGGGAACCATAGCATTACACAGCAAAGTACAGCTGTAAAATCTCAAACAAGAAAGGCAATGCTTTCTTTCAGTCACCAAAAATAATGTTTTACAGAGAGGAAATTGTTAGAAGCAAATGTATAGCTGCAAATTTTCTTTTGCCATCAATATTGATTCCCTCTAAAATACTTTGAGACTATGTGTGGTTTCCAAGTACAAACTAAACATTGTTGGACAGAGTTGCTCAGCTTCATCAAAAGAATGAAACCAATTTGCAAAAAAAATTTCGTTTGATGGTAACAAATAACAATGTGGTTCTTGCTAATTAACTACAATATCTATTGAAATGGCCTAACCTATGTACTCTTCTGTGAACATTTCACTGTGAGCACAGTTGCTTTTTTCCTGCCATCACAGATGACCTGCACAGTAGCAAGTGTGTCAGAGCACTTTCAGGCACCCAGGAAATAATTCCTAACAGAATAACTGCATTATGTGGGCAACTCAAACAACAGGGCCCACCTCTGTCAGAGCCACCAAGTGGGCATTGTGTTTGTGCTCTGGGTGAAGACCCACCACCTTGATAGTTTTTCATCTGGAACCCAGAGCGCCAAGCTAGACAAAGCAGTTGTTCTTACAGAACCACCAACACTTTAAGAAATTGCCCAGGGATTCTTGGTGCTGTAAGGTATCTCACAGGCAGCGACATAAGCTGACTCTGGGAAAAAGTCATCATGGTATTCTGCTAAAAACCTCGAATAGACATCAGCGTGCTTCAAAAAAGCCTTCAGATTTTTCTCAGAAAAGGACATCTTTCCAAGGATTTCTGGAAGTTTTATAAACAATAGCAGCAAATGTCATGCCCTGTAAATGTAAGAGGGTAGAGATAGCTGGTCACCTGGTGGGTAATTGTCAGGCACAGGCTTCCAGGAGAAGACCTCATTCATTTCGTTAGTTTTTCTCCCTTCAGAGCCAGCAAACACTGCACTCCCTTCCTTGCTAGGAGTCAGAGGAATAGGTGAAGATGATCTGTAGCACAGATGTCTTCTTTTCCAGGTGCAGGAGCAGCTTGGGCATGCTGGCGGATGTGGCCTGCTGCCGGCGCTTGGGCGGAGGTGAGGTGCTGCTCTCAGAAAGTCTGTCACAGTTGGCAGTGTGGCACATGGACCGCCTCAGAGACTGCAATGCTTCCAACTCAGCTTTGCACCTCTGTTGGTTCACCAGTGGCTGGCTGACTCTCTGTGGACTGTCAGGTGGATGGATTGAACAGAGGCAGGCTGGGAGAGAGTTCCTCCTGGCTCCTATTAGTGTTTGTGGCACTTTCCTTAATTGGGAGAAAAAATTTAGACGAAATAACTGTTTTTTTTTTTTTTGAGACTGAGTCTCTCTCTGCCACTGAGGCTGGAGTTCAGTGGCGTGATTTCGGCTCACTGCATCCTCTGTCTCCCGGGTTCACGCTCTTCTCCTGCCTCAGCCTCCCAAGTAGCTGGGATTACAGGCATGGGCCACCATGCCCGGTTAATTTTTGTATTTTTGGTAGAGACAGGGTTTCACCATGTTGGCTAGGCTGGTCTTGAACTCCTGACCTAAGGTGATCTGCCCGCCTCGGCCTCCCAAAGTGCTGAGATTACAGGCTTGAGCCACCACACCCAGACTTTCTTTTTTTGTTTTTTTGAGGCAGAGTCTTGCTCTTGTCACTCAGGCTGGAGTGCCATGGTGTGATCTCAACTCAGTGAAACCACTGCCTCCTGGGTTCAAGCGTCAAGCGATTCTCCTGCCTCAGCCTCCCAAGTAGCTGGGATTACAGGTGCCCGCCACCATGCCTGGCTAATTTTTGTATTTTTAGTAGAGATGGGCTTTCTACCACATTGGCCAGGCTGATCTGGATCTCTTGACCTCAGGTGATCCACTTGCCTCGGCTTCCCAAAGTGCTAGGATTATAGGCATGAGCAGCCATGCCCAGCAAAGTCACCTTTTTATACTGAGCTTATTCATACAGATAGAGTAAAACCAGTGGGAGAGTATAATCAAATGTTATTCTTAATCCGTCCACCATCTTTACAAAGGTCACATTCTTTTCTTCTGGGATATAATGCACGTTCATGTTGGCATGTGGCATAGCGTGATGGTGACTAGGCCTCTCATTGGCTGAAAAGGCTGCATTGATAGCAAAATGCTTGACATAGGATTCCAAAATCATCATGGTGTTGATCTGACATGAAGGTTTCACTAGCATTTCCTCCTGTTAATGTAATAACAGTCATCCTTCTGCTGCCTCAGAGCTTCAGGGATTTCTATATTATTGTTCTTTCTTCCATTTGTCTTTTTGTTTGAAGCTCTGGTTCTTTCACTTCAGTCTTTTCTTCAATAACACTTTCTTTACTTATTTCTTTATCCTTGTCTTCGCTGCTGTCAGAGAAACTGCTTAATGAATTTTCATATTTTTCTTCAATGGAGAGGCCTTTTAAGACAGAGTCAATCAACACCAGGCAACCTGCAGCACTTCTTTCTTCCTGTGCTCCTCAGGCGAGCTACAGCTTTTCTTGACAATTTATGCTGTAATCTATGATTTTCATCGGTATCGCAAAGCACATGATCTTCAGCCCATTTATCCCAACTTCTGTTCCAACCATTACAATGGATCAGATATTCTGGAATCTTTCTGCCTTGTTTGTCTTCCCAACAGTAACATTAACAGTCTGGGTCTGATGGCAGGGTGTCCCACAGGAGCGCACGCAGCACTGGGCCACACGAGGAGAGATTTAACATGAAGACAGAAGCTGTAGTCAAAAGGCCTCTTCCACTGGTGGCTGCATTGGTGTCGGGGGTGCAAACATTAACAACAAAGCACGCGTGACGTTCCCCACCACGTGTGAGTGGCCTGGCCCAAAGATTTCTTGAGCAATACCCCACAAACACAAGCAACCAAAGCAAAAATGGACAAATGGGATGACATCAAATGAAAAAAGCTTCTGCACAGCAAAGGAAACCATCAACAAAGTGAAGGGACAACCCACAGAATGGAGAAAATATTTGCCATCTGACAAGGGATTAATAATAAGAATATAGAAGGAGCTCAAACAACTCAGTAAGAAAAAAATCTAACACTCCAGTTTGAAAATGGGCAAAATATCTGAACAAGACATTTCTTTTTTTTTCTTTTTTTTATTTAATTTTCTGCCATCACCCACCCCCAGACATTTCTTTTTTCTTTTTTTTTCTTTTTTTTTTTTTGAGACAGAGTCTCACTCTGTCACCAGGCGCCAGGCTGGAGTGCAGTGGCACGACCTCGGCTCACTGCAACCTCCGCCGCTCGGGTTCAAGCAATTCTCCTACCTCAGCCTCCCGAGAAGCTGGGACTACAGGGGTGCGCCACCACTCCCAGCTAATTTTTTTGTATTTTTAGTAGAGACGGGATTTCACCATGTTGACCAGGATGGTCTCGATCTCTTGACCTCGTGGTCCGCCCACCTTGGCCTCCCAAAGCGCTGGGATTACAGGCGTGAGCCACCACACCCGGCCCCCAGACATTTATTAAAAGATACAGATGACAAATGGGTATATGAAAGGTTCTCAGCTTCATTGATCATCAGAGAAATGCAAATCAAAACTACAGTGAGATATCATCTCACCCCAGTTAAAATGGCTTTTATGCAAAAGACAGGCAACAACAAATGCTGGAGAGGACGTGGAGAAACGGGACCCTCATACACTGTTGGTGGGAATGTAAATTAGCACAACCACTGTGGAGAACAGTTTGGACGTTCCTCAAAACACTAAAAATAGGATGACCATATGATCCAGCAATCTCACTGCTAGGTATATACCCAAAAGAAAGGAAATCAGCATATCAAAGAGATACTTGCACATTAATGTTTATTGCAACACAATTCAAAATAGCAAAGATTTGGAAACAACCTAAGCATCCATCAACAGATGAAGGGATAAAGAAAATGTGGTACATATCCACAGTGGAATACTATTCAGTCATAAAAAGAGTGAGATGAGATCCTGTCATTTGCAACAACATGGATGGAATTGGAGAACGTTATATTAAGTGAAATAAGCCAGGCACAGAAAGACACAGTTTTCACTTATTTGTGGGAGCTAAAAAATATTAAAACACTTAAACTCAACGAGGTAGAGAGTAGAATGATGGTTAGCAGAGCCTGGGAGGGGTAGTGGAGTAGGAGGACAGTGGGGATAGCTAATAGGCACAAAAAAAATTAGAATTAATAAGATCTAGTATTTGATAACACATCAGAATGACTACATTACACAATAATTTATTATACATTTCAAAGTAACTAGAAGAGTATAATTGGATTGTTTCTAACATAAAGGATAAATGCTTGATGTGATGGATACCCCATTTACCCTGATGGAATTATACATTATATGCCTGTATCAAAATATCTTATGTACCCATAAATATATACTGGATATCCATATGCAGTATGGATATATGGACTACATATCCACAAAAAAATTTAAAAAGTAGATTAATAAAAATATTAAAACCATGTTTAATTAAGTTTATCTTTTCTTTTTCTTTTTCTTTTTCTTTTTTTTTTTAAGACGGAGTCTTGCTCTATTGCCCAGGCTGGAGTGCAGTGGCATGATCTCAGATCACTGCAGCCTCCGCCTCCTGGGTTCAAGTGATTCTCCTGCCTCAGCCTCCCAAATAGCTAGGACGACAGGTGCCCACCACCACACCTGGCTAATTTTTATATTTTTAGTAGAGATGGGGTTTTCTCCATGTTAGCCAGGCTGGTCTTGATCTCCTGACCTCAAATGGTTCACCCACCTCCACCTTCCAAAGTGCTGGGATTACAGGCGTGAGCCACAGCGCCGGCAATTAAGTTTATCTTTTGTATCATGATGTCTTGCATGGGTATTAGGCTTAGAAAATGCTTTCTTTCAGCTGGGCATGGTGGCTCACGCCTGTAATCCCAGCACTTTCGGAGGCCGTGGTGGGTGGATCAGAAGATCAGGAGATTGAGACCATCCTGGCGAACATTCGGTGAAACCCCTCTACTAAAAATACAAAAGTTAGCTGGGGGTGATGGTGTGTGCCTGTGATCCCAGCTACTTGCAAGGCTGAGGCAGGAGAATCACTTGAACCAAGGAGTTGGAGGTTGCAGTGAGCCGAGATTGTGCCACTTCACTCCAACCTGGTGACAGAGTAAGACTCTGTCTCCAAAAAAAAAAAGAAAGAAAAAGAAAATGCTTTCTTTCTGCCACAGTTATATAATATTCACCTGTATTGCCCACTAGTAGTCTTGAAGCTTCATTTTTATCATTATTTATTTCATCAGCCAAGATTCAGTGAAAGATTTGAGAAGGGGCTGCAAAAAGAGATGCTAGTTAAGCAGCATGAACCAGTATGGTGCTGCCTGTACTAGGTGTCTATGTCTATCTATTCTGAGCAACAGTGTTCATGCTGAACTGAAGATTAAATATTTTTGTCACCCCTGGATATTCACAAATGTTCCACCAACACCAGTTATTGAATAATATTTTCCCCATTTCATTCATTGATTCATATAATAAAAATGTATTGAGCTGTTGAAGATGCAGCAGTAAACAAACGAAAGTCCCAACCGTTATGGAACTTACAGTCTAGTGGGCCAGACAGACTAGAAACAATATATAGTGGCTGGGCACAGTTGTTCATGCCTGTAATCCCAGCACTTTGGGAGGCTGAGGTGGGCGGATCACAAGCTCAAGAGATCGAGACCAGCCTGGCCAACATGGTGAAACCCCATCTCTACTAAAAACACAAAAATTAGCTGGGTGTGGTGGTGCATGCCTGTAATCCCAGCTACTCGGAAGGCTGAGCCAGGAGAATAGATAGAACCTGGGAGACAGGGGTTCTATCACCTCTGCCGAGATCACCCCACCGTACCCTAGCCTGGGCGACAGTGCAAGACTCCGTCTCAAAAAAAAAAAAAAAAAAAAAAAAAAAAAAAAAAAAAATTAAATTTAATTTAAAATTAAAAAAAAAATTTTAAATTTAGTGTGGGTGTTTCCCCAAATAAAATTTTATACTATTTATTTTTTTGAAACCTATAAGATG